>SJYQ01091777.1:410198-523726 GCA_006410935.1 Redunca redunca | reverse complement strand
CCTCTGAGGGGGCGGGGCCCGGCGCGGGCTGGTGGAAGGTCTCCACGAGGAGGGGGGTCCCCGTGGGTCTGGGCGGGGCCCTCCTAACCACATGTATCCCACTTTACAGGCTGGCTTTGGGCTCTTCTTTAGAAAAAGTAGCATAACTTGCCTTTTCCTTTGGAAACTGTCAACCACTAAAGCCCTATCTTCATTTAGCAGGCACTCAACACCCTATTTCTCATTTTCGGGATGATTCTGCAAGTTCTAGAAATTAAAACCCGCTGCATTCTAAAAAGGTGCTTTCTCTCTCCCTCACCCCTACCCAGGGAAATGGGCAACACAGGCCTCATGATTCCACAGGACACCTCTGGCAACTTGTGGCTCAAAGGGCAGAAAGAGAGGAGCAGGACTAGGCTCACTAGGCAGGTCGGGGTTCCTGAGATCACTGGGGTCCTTGGGGAGAGCTGGGCAGGCAGGACAATGCTGGAGGGTGTGGGAGGGATCTGGGAAGCCCTGGAGTGCAGCAGAGGCCTGGCTGAAGAGGCTGAGGGCACACCAGTCTGGGCAGTACCATTCTCAGTGGCAGCGTGGGCGTGGAGCAGGGACTGTCCCAGGGGCTCTGGTCACTGAGACCCGTGGCTGAGAGTCCCAGGGACATCGCTGTATGGCCTGCTCAAGGCAGCTGCTGTTGGCTCCCCGTCAAGATTGTGGAGGAGTCACTGGAGGCCTGGGAGGAAGCAGGTAGCCTGAGCCTCCGTCTGGCAGATGAGGAATTTTCCTTCGGAAGAGTCTGTACAGGACGTGATGGGTGCAGGGCCCTTGACTCCATGAAGGGTGCTACCCCCAGAGCGGGGCTGGTGGCAGGGCAGGGATGGTCCTCACATCCAGGAAAGAGTTGTTGTGGGGCATCTGCTATGTGGTCGGTCAGTGCAGGACTGGGGCCGAGAACTCTGAGGGTCAGGGGCCCCAGCCCAGGGGCACTGGCTACCACTCACCCATCACTCCCTTTTGGGGGACATTTCCCTTCATGAAGTAGTTCCTTCCAGATGCCACAAAGACTCTGATGTGTGCAGGACACCGGGGAAGAAGGTGACAAGTCCAACAAGAGGCAGAAAGGCCCAGGCACCCAAAGAAGCAGACGCAGAATGTAGGTTCCCCGGTGGGGTCATAGGGTGGTCCAGGGCCATGGAGCAGGTGGCCTTGGACTAGGCCTTGAGTGTAGTGTGGGCCTCAGATTGAGATACCAGGGGACGAGGATCACGAGGGAAGGGGTGGTGTGAGAACTGGCCTGAGCAATCACAATTAAAATGACAACAGCTAGGTAATGAGGGTAGGACTTGTCAAGTCAATAAGGGTGTGAAAGAGGCTCTGGAGCCCTGGCCCCAGGCTTGGCAGAGAGTGAGCAGTTGGCAAATGGCAGTTGTTACTATGACCAGGAGCCAGATTCCCTGCCCCCTGCTGCCCTCCGCCGCCCCCCGCAAACTGTGAAATGCACTGGTGCCCTGAGTTTTGAATGTCAGCCTATTTTGTATTAAAAAGCAGAGACATCACTTTGCCGGCCAAGGTCTGCAAAGTCAAAGGTATGGTTTTTCCGGTAGTCATGTATGGATGTGAGAGCTGGACCATAAAGGAGGCTGAGTGCTGAAGAATTGGTGCTTTCGAACTGCGGTGTTGGAGAAGACTCTTGAAAGTCCCTTGGACAGCAAGGATATCCAACCAGTCCATCCTAAAGGAAATCAGTCCTGAATATTCATTGGAAGGATTGATGCTGAAGCTCAAGCTCCAATACTTTGGCCACCTGATGCGTAGGGCTGACTCACTGGAAAAGCCCCTGATGGTGGGAAAGATTGAAGGTGGGAAGAGAAGGGGATGACAGAGAATGAGATGATTGGATGGCATCCATTGGCACCAACTCAATGGACATGAGTTTGAGCCAGCTCCAGGAGTTGGTGATGGACAGGGAAGCCTGGTGTGCTGCAGTCCTTGGGGTCGCAAAGAGTCGGACATGACTTAGCAACTGAACAACAACTATTTTGGATGCCCTTTTGCACCCTTTCTGCCCTTTAACCCATTTCCTGCCCCCAGGGTCAGGGCTGGAGCCCAAGTGAACCCAGCCCTCCATAGCTCAGCTCCTCTGAGCTGAGACCCAGCATGGTGGCATGGTAGCCCCACTGCCCTGCCCCCCGGCCCAGACACGACCACGTGAACCCCACTCCACAGTGGATGAAGGCGTCCTTTCACCTTGCGTGGGCCTGTCCTCTGGGGGTGATAAGGGACAGGGCTGGGGCCCAGCTCCTGGGAAACTTGGGGGTGCTTCAGCCTCTGGAGTGATGCCTTCACTGCCCAGAGTGAAGCGGGGTCCAGGTATCCTTTTGGTTACCCCAGGGTTGCCCACAGGCACCTTGGAGAGTGTTTCAGAACTAAAGATGAGGAAACTCCACCCTGACCTCAGCTCAAAGAAGCCAGGGCCTCATTCCAAGGACCCTGCCCCAAAACCTGCTCCCCATGCAGAGACCTGTCACCTACGAAGGTCTTAATCTCCCAGCCTGCCTGGGGACTCCATTCTCACACATATCCAAGGGACTAGGGCTCATCTCACCCACCCCTCCTCCCCAGGCCCTCGTCTTCTCCTGCCTGCTGTGTGTTATTACACTAGCCTTTCAGTGTCTGGCCCCCCTCCAGATGTTCTCCTTCAGGGGCCCTGCTCCAAACAGCTAAGGGAGAATCTTTTTAGAAGCGCAAACCCCATTGCCAGAGTTCCCCTTAATGGCTTTCACTTACCTTCCAGCTAAAACTCCAATTCCTTAGCAACAAGCCCTCCTCCCTATGTTCAGCTTATCCCACTCCTTCTTGCTCACCCATTTCTCGGACCTGGGGGCCCAGGTCCACTGAAATCTCCCCCTTAAAACCCCTGGACCTTTGCTTTCTTGGAACCCACACACATTTGTAGCTGATCCCTCTGCCTGGACTACCTAATTCACCCCAGACCTTTTTCTCTCTCCTAACTTCTACTCATCTTGAATTTTATTTTCAATGTTTATGTCACTATATTACTTGTAGATTTTTTTTTCTTTAAGTGAAAATGTCTACAGTGTTTGCTGGCTATTGGTGTAATGCATGGTAACTGCTCAGGGTCCCTGCATTGCAATGCCTTCCTCTCTTCCCATCTGGGTGCTTTCAATCTGGATTCCCTGGTGACTCTGAACTGCACACAGGTAGTTACACCTATAATGGTTCATGCCTGTCAGTTTCTCAATGTTTTATCCTCAGTACCCAGCAGTTCCTGAATTATTTTAGTTGTTTGATAATAATATTCATTAAAATATTTTTATATATCTTCTGTTTCAAAACTATAGGTCTAAGTGTAAGCTATAGGTCTAAATGTCTGAATGTTTTAAATTAAAATATTAAAGAGTTCTACAACTCATTTTCTAGCTGGAGCCCCTTTTCTGCCTCAAGGTGGATACTTAAGCCAATTCCAGAAAATCCACATTCTGTGACCCCCTACTCCCCGTCCAATTTATGCTTTTTATTCCATTTTCTCTTCCTCACTTCTGTTGCTATTGTTTTATTGTCCAGTGGCTAAGTCATTTTGACTCCTTGCGACCCCAAGGACCACTCCTCTGCCCTTCACTATCTTCCAGAGTCTGCTCAAATTCATAACAGGATCCAAGTTAGGGTGCCTCTTGGAAGGGTGTGGACACCGGAGGGGAAGAGTTGGGTCCTGGGAGACCACGGTGAAGCCTGGCTGGCGTCTGCTCTGTCCTTTCTTTCATGGTAGGCAGATGTTCCCCAGCCTTTGCTGAGACAGCCTCTCAACGTGCCACAGAGGACAGAAAGGGGGCAACCACTGAGTGTGAGTCAGTAGCTTCACTGAACCCGTTCCCTTTCAAATCCCAAACCTCAAGATCCTATCTTTCAAGGGGCCTCAGAGCAGAAGGGAAATGATCCAGCCACCTCCCAGCTCCTTCCTCAACGTGAGGAGGGGCTGGAAGTGAGCCTGAGCCTTGGAGAGGTCTCTGCACTCTCTGAAAGAACACAGTAATGAGTCTCTGAATATGCAAAGAGCCCTGTGGGGGCAGTGGGCGGGAGCCGGTCCTGGAGTGGAATGGCTCTGCTTAACGAGGGGGGGAATATTTCTGGAGCTGGATTTGGGGATAGGGGTTTAGGGGATAGACTGGTCAAGGAGGTGAGAGGGGAGGGTAGAGCCACTGCGTGCAGGATGGCCAGGGGACTGTATAAGAATAAAGATGCCGACTTTGTCACTGCAGTGCAGTGGGCCCTGTTTGTCTCCCCAAACTTTCAATGAAGTAGATTGCACCCAAATTGGAGGGCTCCCCCTGGAAACTGAAGGGAGACTCTTTCCGTCTCAAGCTCAAACTGCTGCCCTCTTGCCCTCAGGGAGACTCTGGGAGAGATAGCCTGGGCTCCTGATGTGACCCCAGTAAAACGATCAGTGGTCCTCTGAGGACAGACAGTTCTGGGAAGGGGTCCCCTCTGAGAATGGGGGTCATTTGAATGAACCTGGGGTGTGATGGAGTCAGCTCCCCATCTTCCCCAGTGAACACATTCGGCTCTTTCATCAGCACCTGGGGTGATTTTAATACAGATTATATGCCAGTAATCTGTAAAAGAAAGGTACCCAAATTGATTATGAACAAAACTTTTTTGAATGATGGAATTAGCAATTTTCTTCTGGTAAGAAATTGGCATTCCTGATAAAAGGCAGGGAAAAATTTTGGGTAAACTTTAATGGAATTAAACCTGGTGGGAAACCAGTGCCCAGCCCACCTAGCTGCCTCCCCGGAAAGAAGGGACAGTGGCCATGCCTGTGTGTATCTAAGGAGACGTGCAAACTCTACTTTCTCAGTTGTTCCCACAAAGATAGGCGACTACACAAAAACAAAGTCTGTCAAGTCAAAGCTATGGTTTTTCCAGCAGTCATGTACAGATGTGAAAGTTAGACAATAAAGAAGGCTGAGCACCGAATAACTGATGCTTTTGAACTGTGGTGTTGGAGAAGCCTCTTGAGAGTCTCTTGGACTGCCAGGAGATCAAACCAGTCTATCCTAAAGGAAATCAACCCTGAATATTCATTGGAAAGACTGATGCTGCAGCTGAAGCTCCAATACTTTGGCCACCTGATTCGACGAGCTGACTAATTGGAAAAGACCCAGATGCTGGGAAAGATGGATGGCGGGAGGAGAAGGGGATGACAGAGGATGAGATGGTTGGATGGCCTCAATGGACATGCGTTTGAGCAAACTCTGGGAGACAGTGAATGACAGGGAAAGCTGGAGAGCTGCCAGCCCACAAGCTTGCAAAGAGTTGGACATGACTGAGCCACTGAACAGCAACAGAAGGTCTACTTGAGTCTCAGCTGGGTCTCAGCAACAGGCTTACAGTGACCTGCATAGTCCGATAGATTTTGGGAGGGGATGCCACGCCTTGAGGGATGAGGGGACTGTACACCATGAGGGGGAGCCTTGATTTCTTTGCCCGCACAGATGAGGGTTGCATTTTCCCTCTCTCTCCAAAGTTGTGATGATCGACAGAGATAAGAATGAGATGGCAACATAACTGGAAAAATAGAAGGTGGTTTATGAATCAAGGATTTATTATTACTATCGTCTGATTCAGAGGTGACCTGCTCCACATCAGAAAAGCTCAGGTAGGATGCAGGTTCTACACAGGTGTCCCTCTCCTAGGCCTTTTCAATGGCATGCCATGTTCTCACCATCCACACATGCAGCTCCCCACTCGAATTTTTGCTATGATTGCTCTGCCTCTGAAGTGCATAGCTGCCTTCCTCCCTGCAGCAGCTTCCTGACCTCCTCCTGCGGCCTCCCCAACAGGCAAGACCAGAGCAGGAGCTCCCCAGCTCTGTTTCAGCAAAGCCAAGCCCCCTAGAGCTGGTACTGGGAGGAAAGGGTTAGTTGCCTTCCCAGCCCATGGCGGCCCCCACCGGGCCTCTCCCCACCCCCAGCACAGGCACAGCGACGTCTGTCTCTCTGCTGATTATGAGATAGCTCATGGCTGTTAAGTCTGCTTGAATAAGCTCTTTTGTCGCAGAGAATTTTCCCATGTCAAACATTTAGTCTGCCATGTTATGGGTCAGTGAGCAAGGAGATAAGTCTGAATTCTTAAACAAACTGGTGAACGCAAGACATCTGTCTCAAAGGCAATCAAACATCTGTCACACTCTCCCCAACTTCCAAGGCCCTTTCTTAAAAAACAGATCATTGTTTTACATTTACCTCTCTTTGAAAACTCGGATATTAAAAAAATATAGACATTGGCAGATGAAAGTCCCTCAGAAATGTGCACCTCCCCCAGTGCCCCCTCTCCAGTGTCAGAAAACTATTGTTAATATTTTGGCATATATTGCTCAGATTTTTCTTCTCTGCCCCTACTGACATACATATTGGTATCACTGCCTTCTTTTTTTTATCATTGTACCATAGATATGATTTTGCTATTTGCTTTTTGACTTAATGCAGAACTTCTTTCTGTATTAGGGTCTCATTTTTAAAACAATTGTACAGTGTTTCAATGTGTCCACGAGTAACCATTTTTAATGAGCTTCCTGTTGATAGATATTTGGAATTCAACCCTTTCCAATCCAAGTTTTACTTTATATAAACAATACTGCAATGGATATCCTTGCACATATGTTTTTTGTGAGAGTGTTTCTATGAGTACAAGATATATTTCTAGAAGCAGAAATGCTGCATCACAGGTATAAACATTTAAATTTTAGTAGGCATTGCCGAACTGACTAAGCACCATGACTAGGGTTCAGTTCGTGGATTTCTTGAAAGTAGGAATGCCACAGGATACCTTCCCAGTGCTCGCAACGGGAAGCAGCAGTGGTCCAAACTGGGTATACTTGGGAGTGCTTCCTCAGCTGCCTGCAAGTGTTGAGGCAACTTTGTGTGTGAGGACTAACCCAGGAGAGGACAAGGCATAAACTGTCAATCTGGAAAGGACAGTCAACACTTGAGTGAATCCCAGGTAAGTTGAAGCCTGAAAGACAGGAACATTTATGAAATTGTGTGTCTAACATAGTCCCTTTGAGAGAGGCCCCTTCCTCCTCCCCCAGTTCCAAACACTGGGTTCTTGTAGGAGCTGCCCATGTTATTGTTTGCTGGCTGAGCCAAGGGGGTCAGCAAATGTAATCCCTGGCTAACTGGAAGCTTTCCCTGACATTAAAAATATACATATTTATATATTTGCCTGTGCCAGGTCTTACTTGTGGCATGTGGGATATTTAGCTAGGGCATGTGAATTCTTAGTTGCAACATATGGGATCTAGTTCCCTGACCAGGGGTTGAACTCATGCCCCTGGCAGTGGGAGCTTGGAGTCTTTGCCAATGGATCACCAGGGAAGTCCCCTAACATTTTTTGAATGGGAAGTAAGGGAAGACAAGGTTTTCCTGTTACCTCAGTTGGTAAAGAAACTGCCTGCAATTCGAGAGACCTGGGTTAGATCCCTGGGTTGGGAAGATCCCCTGGAGAAGGGAAAGGCTACCCACTCCAGTATTCTGGCCTGGAGAATTCCACGGACTATAGTCCATGGGTCGAAAAGAGTTGGACACGACTGAGTGACTTGCACTTCATTTCAAGGGAAGACAAGTCTTGTTTTAGGTGAGGGGTTTGGAAATCTGTTTGTTTAGAGTCAACCAGGGGTCATGGTTTCTGCACTGTGGAGAAAGAGATTTGGAGAGACTGAAGTGTTAGTTGCTCAGTTCTGTCTGACTGTTTATGACCCCATGGACTGTAGCCCGCCAGGCTCCTCTGTCTATGGGATTCCCCAGACAAGAATACTGGAGTGGGTAACCATTCCCTTCTCCAGGGGATCTTCCTGACCCAGGGATGGAACCCACACCTCCTGTGTCTCCTACTTGGCAGGCAGATTCGTTACCAGTGAGCCACAGCCAGGTTTGAAATCCCAAAGAGACTGAAGCTGACTCCCAAATAGAAGCTGAGAAAAGAGGCAAAGAAAGCTCTAGAGCCCAAGTTGTGACGGAGGCTCCGGTTCCTGCCATCCACAAGGCCCCAGGGCTAGTACTTTTGATATGGGCCAAAAAATTAGTTTTGCTTGTCTTTGACCTTTGTATGAATGGAATTACACAATTTGTACCCATTTGTCCTTGTCTCTTTGATGCAATGGTTGGTGAGATTCATCCATGTTGTTGTACGTAGCAGTGGCTTTTTCACTTTAATTGCCTCCAGTGACCTTGAGTATGTACCTCTGAATAGGATTTTTGGGCCACGTGATAGCTCTATGATAACATTTGAGGAACTACTAAACTGTTTCCCAAGACAATTACACCATTTTAGGTTCCCACTAAGACGAAAAGTTATGACCAACCTAGATAGCATGTTGAAAAGCAGAGACATTACTTTCCCAACAAAGATCCGTCTAGTCAAGGCTATGGTTTTTCCAGTGGTCATGTATGGATGTGAGAGTTGGACTGTGAAGAAAGCTGAGTGCCGAAGAATTGATGCTTTTGAACTGTGGTGTTGGAGAAGACTCTTGAGAGTCCCTTGAGCTGCAAGAGATCAAACCAGTCCATTCTGAAGGAGATCAGCCCTGGAATTTCTTTGGAAGGACTGATGCTAAATCTGAAACTCCAGGACTTCGGCTGCCTCATGAGAAGAGTTGACTCATTGGAAGACTGATTTTGGGAGGGATTGGGGGCAGGAGGAGAAGGGGACGACCGAGGATGAGATGGCTGGATGGCATCACTGACTCGATGGACGTGAGTCTGAGTGAACTCTGGGAGATGGTGATGGACAGGGAGGCCTGGTGTGCTGCGATTCATGGGCTCGCAAAGAGTCGAACACGACTGAGTGACTGAACTGGACTGAACATAGTGTGAGAGTTCCAATTTCTCTCCATCTACACCAATACTGGTTATTTTGTGTCTTTTTGATTACTGTCTTCCTAATGGGTATGGACTGGTGTTTCACTGTGGTCTTGCTTTGTATTTCCCTGATGGATAGTGATGTTGAGCAAGATTTGCAATTATTGGCTATTTACTTGTCTTTTTTGGGGAGAAAATTCTGTTCAAATCCTTGCCCATTAAAAAAACTTTTTTTAATTGACGTATTGCAACTATTTTTTAAATATGCCAAATTTTAGGTCTTTCCTGGTGGCTCACCAGTAAAGAATCTGCCTGTAACGCAGGAGACATAGGTTCTAATCCTAGTCAGGAAGATCCCCTGCAGAAGGAATGGCAACCCATGCCAGCATTATTGCCTGGATAATCCCATTAACAGAGGGGCCTAGTGGGCTACAGTCCAGAGGGTTGCAAAAGAGTCAGATATGACTTAGCAGCTAAAACAACAAATACCATTATCACATATGGGACTTGGAGATATTTTTACCCCATTATGGAGCTGACTTGTGTTTTCAAAAGATCGCTGTGGTTACTATTTTGACAGTGTATTGTGGGGAGAGGGCAGAACTGGAAGCTGGGAGAACAGATAGGAGGCTAGTGTAGTCATCCAGATAAGACACGATGGTCGTCAAAATAAGTTCTGACTTTTTAAGTTGTAAGGCAGAGCCTTGGGTCTGCTCTAAAGTCTTAGTCTGGTTCTGGCCTTTGACTCTCCCTGGCTCTGACCTGTTTTTTTGCTTACCGTTTTGCTCACCCTTCCTGATTTCAGTTTATGTCCATTTCCCCATTTTCCCTTCAGTTTCCTTGTATGTTAGTTTCATCTGGTCACATTGTAGGCAGTTTTTGTGAACCACCCCTGTTTCCCCTTTGTAATGAGGAGGCCTTGCAAATAGCTGTGAAAAGAAGGGAAGCGAAAAGCAAAGGAGAAAAGGAAAGATATACTCATTTGAATGCAGAGTTCCAAAGAATAGCAAGGAGAGATAAGAAACCCTTCCTCAGTGATCAATGCAAAGAAATAGAGGAAAACAATAGAATGGGAAAGACTAGAGATCTCTTCAAGAAAATCAGAGATACCAAGGGAACATATCATGCAAAGATGGGCTTGATAAAGGACAGAAATNGCCTGGCGTGCTGCAATTCATGGGGTCACAAAGAGTCGGACATGACTGAGCAACTGAACTGAACTTAAGGTTTGTGCCCTAGAAGAAGAAAGAGAACGTTTTTAGTATGCAGGATAACCATGATGGTGTGATCACTCACCTAGATCAGACGTCCTGGAATGTGAAGTCAAGTGGGCCTTAGAAAGCATCACTATGAACAAAGCTAGTGGAGGTGATGGAATTCCAGTTGAGCTGTTTCAAATCCTGGAAGATGATGCTGTGAAAGTGCTGCACTCAATATGCCAGCAAATTTGGAAAACTCAGCAGTGGCCACAGGACTGGAAATGGTCAGTGTTCATTCCAATCCCAAAGAAAGGCAATGCCAAGGAATGCTCAAACTACCGCACAATTGCGCTCATGTCACACGCTAGTAAAGTAATGCTTAAAATTCTCCAAGCCAGGCTTCAGCAATACGTGAATCGTGAACTTTCAGAAGTTCAAGCTGGTTTTAGAAAAGGCAAAGGAACCAGAGGTCAAATTGTCAACATCCGCTGGATCACCGAAAAAGCAAGAGAGTTCCAGAAAAACATCTATTTTTGTTTTATTGACTATGCCAAAGCCTTTGATTGTGTGGATCACAATAAACTGTGGAAAATTCTGAAAGAGATGGGAATACCAGACCACCTGACCTGCCTCTTGAGAAACCTGTATTCAGGTCAGGAAGCAACAGTTAGAACTGGACATGGAACTACAAATTGGTTCCAAATAGGAAAAGAAGTACGTCAAGTCTGTATACTGTCACCCTGCTTATTTAACTTCTATGCAGAGTACATCATGAGAAACACTGGGCTGGAGGAAGCACAAGCTGGAATCAAGATTGCTGGGAGAAATATCAATAACTTCAGATATGCAGATGACATTACCCTTATAGCAGAAAGTGAAGAAGAACTAAAGAGCCTCTTGTGGAAAGTGAAAGAGGAGAGTGAAAAAGTTGGCTTAAAACTCAACATTCAGAAAACTAAGATCATGGCATCTGGTCCCATCACTTCATGGCAAATAGATGGGGAAACAGTGGAAACAGAGGCTGACTTTATTTTTCTGGGCTCCAAAATCATTGCAGATGGTGATTGCAGCCATGAAATTAAAAGATGCATACTCCTTGGAAGGAAAGTTATGACCAACCTAGACAGCATATGAAAAAGCAGAGACGTTACTTTTTCAGCAAAGGCCTGTCTAGTCAAGGCTATGGTTTTTCCAGTAGTCATGTATGGATGTGAGAGTAGGACTATAAAGAAAGCTGAGGGCCGAAGAATTGATGCTTTTGAACTGTGGTGTTGGAGAAGACTCTTGAGAGTCCCTGGACTGCGAGGAGATCCAACCAGTCCCTCCTAAAGGAGACTAGTCCTGGGTGTTCATAGGAAGGACTGATGTTGAAGCTGAAACTCCAATACTTTGGCCACCTGATGCGAAGAGCTGACTCATTTGAAAAGACCCTGATGCTGGGAAAGATTGAGGGCAGGAGGAGAAGGGGACGACAGAGGATGAGATGGTTGGATGGCATCACCGACTCAATGGACATGGGTTTGGGTGGACTCTGGGAGTTGGTGATGGACAGGGAGGCTTGGTGTGCTGCGGTTCATGGGGTTGCAAGGAGTTGGACATGACTGAGTGACAGAACTGAACTGAACTGAATGGGAAAAGAAAGAGGTGCAGGCAAGAAGTCAGGTGGGCAGACTCCTGGCTTTTGTGGACTCGATGAAGCTGACTCCTTCTGATGCTCGTCCTCCCCACCCTGCCCACACCCTGATATTTACCTGGCTCTGAGTTCTGTTTCTCCTTCCTGCATTCCCAGCTGCCCGTGGCATACTGAGAGCCTGGTAAGAGACTCAGAAGTCAAGGGAGGCAATGGAGAGCTTTGGAAGACAGCCCATAGGTCCCTAAAAATGCAGAGACTCCATTCTTTTCCAGCCAGTGGGGCAGCCCCTTCTGAATTTGCATATCAGGGAGCTTTAACAGGTCCAAGTCAAGCCTTGGATGCCACACTCTGCTTTCTGGGAGGTATGAGTGGGGGCTGCAAAGCTTGCTGAACACAGAGTCTGTATCCAAGAGTCAGCTGAATTTTTAACATGTTGGAAACCACCTAGTAGAAATAAAAATTTTAAATAAGCATCGTGTAGAACAGCCATAGCCTAGCCTTGACTAGACGGACCTTTGGCTATGGTTTTTCCAGACACCTGATGCGAAGAGTTGACTCATTGGAAAAGACTCTGATGCTGGGAGAGACTGGGGGCAGGAGGAGAAGGGGACGACCCAGGATGAGATGGCTGGATGGTATCACTGACTCGATGGACAGGAGTCTGGGTGAACTCCGGGAGATGGTGATGGACAGGGAGGCCTGGCGTGCTGCGATTCATGGGGTGGCAAAGAGTCGGACACGACTGAGCGACTGAACTGAACTGAACTGATGTACGGATGTGAAAGTTGGACTACAAAGAAAGCTGAGCACTGCAGAATTGATGCTCTTAAACTGTGATGTTGGAGAAGACTCTTAAGAGTCATTTGGACTGTAAGGAGATCCAACCAATCCCTCCTAAAGGAGATCAGTCCTAGGTATTCATTGGAAGGACTGATGTTGAAGCTGAAATTCCAATACTTTGGCCACCTGGTGTGAAGAACTGACTCCTTGGAAAAGACCCTGATGCTAGGAAAGATTGAGGGCAGGAGGAGAAGGGGACGACAGAGGATGAGATGGTTGGATGGCATCACCGACTCAATGGACATGAGTTTGGGTAAACTCCGGGAGTTGGTGATGGGCAGGGAAGCCTGACGTGCTGTGGTTCATGGGGTCGCAAAGAGTCAGACATGACTGAGCTACTGAAGTGAACTGACCTGAGAACATCCAAGGCTAAGACTTTGGGTAAAGTTAAAGCAGTATCTAGGGTGCAAAATTTAAGTGAGGGGATACATTAGGAGTTCGGGATGAACACAGACATCCTATTATGTATAAAACAAACAACAGGGTTCTGTTGTATAGCACAGGGAACTGCCTTTAGTATCTGTAATAGCTTATAATGGAAAAGAATCTAAAAAAGAAAAGATGCATATATTACCGAATCACTTTGCTGCATACCTGCAACACTGTGTACAATACTTCCATAGAATAAACAAATAAAAACATAAGGAAGAATTCACTCTCCTTCTCATCTCTCACCTTATTCCAGTCTTCACCTTAAAGAAATATCAAATAGCCAGGAAAAAAATCTAATGAAAGTTATTTAAGATTTACATAGTAAATATACGGAACATTACTGAATTTAAAGAAGGACAAAAGTGAAGATCTCTACCCTAGTGATGAATTAGAAGACTAAATATTTTAAAAATTTAAATATGACAGTTCTTTCTAAATCTGCCTATAGATTCAGGGCAATCCCAGTAACAATCCTAGCTGGTTACTTTGTGGTAATTGAGATGATGATTCTGAAATTTGTGTGGAAATTAAAACAATTTAGAATAGCCAAGGAAATTCTGGGCTTCCCAGGTGGTGCTAGTGGTAAAAACCTGCCTGCCAGTGCAGGAGACAGAAGAGACATGAGTTTGATCCCAGGGTTGGGAAGATCCCCTGGAGAAGGAAATGACAACCCATTCCAGTATTCTTGCCTGGAGAATTCCATGGATGGAGGATCCTGGCGGGCTAAAGTCCGTAGGGTTGCACAGAGTCGGATACGACTGAAGTAACTTAGCACAAAAGCAAGGAAATTCTGAATAAAAACAAAGATGGAAGACATGTTACCTGATTTCAAGACTTACTACGAAGCTACAACAATTAAGACAGTCTGGTGGTGGTGCAAGAACAGGCAAATAGATGGACAGAATAGAAAAGAGAATCAGGAAACTGTCCTGGACTTCCCTGGTGGTCTAGTGGCTAAGGCTTCATGCAGTCTTCCCAAGGCAGGGGTCTGGTGTTTGATCCCTGGTCAGGGAACTAAGATCTCTCATGCTGCAACTAAAAACTGGTGCAACCAAAGAAATAATAAAAATATTAAAAAAAATAAAATTGGACTTAAAAAATACTGTCCTCACATATATGATTCTTGACTTATGGCAAAAGCTCCATGGTAAGTCAGTAAAGAAAGACTTTTGTCAATAAATGATGTGGATCAATTGAATGGGGAAAAAATAATCCTGACCCTTACCTCTCACAATATATTAATTAGTTTAAGATGGATCACAGTCCTAAATGCGAAAGTTGAAAAGAAGTGTGATGGCATTGCTTGACCTTGGTGGTGGTATATGATCGCATAATTTGTTATATGTTTGTCCACTTCATGACAATTCATCCACCCAGATACGTGTGTTTTATGCTCTTCTAATCATTGAATTATAGTCCACAATAAAGTTTATTTGGAAAGCAAGGTAGAAGTAAAAGAACTCGAAAATGATTACATTTTACTGTGAGTAAATTACACTTTAATAGGAAAATAAAAAGGCAAAGTAAGTCAGGGCTGACCAGAGCTAGTGTTCCTGACACTGGTCAGCCACCAAGTCCAACCTGATGAGCGGTGCATCATGTGAGCCCCACCCCGTGTACAGTCCATCCCATTCCGAGGACAGCGGGAGAGGAAGTGGCGGGTTCAGTAGGCGGGAAGAAGTCATAAGGGTGGTGTGATGAGTATCTGAGTCTATTCAGATTCAGTTTCAAGATCTGATGAGCATGCAGAAGAGAATGGAAAAACCCCAAGGCCTCCCGTCCCCGGGTGTTAGACAGGAAGCTCAGCGATGAGGACATCCCGAACACCAGTGTGACTGATGTGTTGACTGGATAAGCTGCAAGGCGCCATTTGTCCCCTCATGACAACTCAAACCTGCTCTTTGAGATCATCTTATCTCTTTTCTGGTCTCTTGGTTTGCCTCTCCCCAGAAACAGACTCTGAGGCAGAATTTGAGTGCAAGCTGTTCATATGGAGACCATCCCAGAACACACAGGTAGGAGGAGTGAGGAGGTGAGACAGGAAAGGGAATGAGCCAGTGAAGAGTGACTTTTCTGGCCAGGGATCGAGAGCCACACCAGCTGTGGGGCTTGGTACTTAACCAACAGCCTCCTTCTCCTCCCTGGTTGAGGACTGCTTCCAGATACATGAGTTCCGTGGCACGTCCGGTTTGCCTTGCTCAAGGCTTGGATAAAAGCCCTCAGCCAGAGTTGCAGGTATTGGCAACGTGGCCTTCCTGCACAAGGTGAAATCCAAGGGGTATGGTCATGGCTGTTCACTAGAATGGGTTAAGATCTAGGGAGNGTTTTCCCAGGGAGCATTTTTTTGGCGGGGTGTCGGGGGTGGGGTAGGGGGGCGTTGCTTTTCAGGGATTCTAACCTTGCTGGCTGTCTTGCACCTGCAGTTCCCTTGAAGTGGACAGTGGCTCCCCCTGCTGGCCAACTGATTATCAGTAGGTGCCCCCCGACCTCCACTTCCTGTTTCAATCTCCTGCTGTACTTCACTGTGGTTCTCTGGGCAGACTCTCTCTCAAGAAGACCTGGTCCAGCTCCCTTCCTCAGGTCTAGCTCTGGCCTCTGGGAGATGCACACCCATTTTTGTCCCGTCAGACTCTCCAAGTTATAGCCATTCCCATTCCTAATCAGGTTATGCCTCTTCTTGCAAGCTGCCAGCTTCCTACGATTCACTGGGGGAGTTCAGAGACAACCTCCAATCTTTTTCGTGTCTAGCTTTCCAAAGGTCTGTCTTAAAGCCCCCCTCGGTGGCTTGAGGTGGTTCCTACTGCCTTGCGTTGCCAGCTTGTCAGTTAGAAGCTTTGGGTTGAGAGGAATGCAAAATCCAAGTCACAGTGGCTTAAATGATGACGCTTCTAAATTGCAAGATAAGAGTGTTTCAGGGCAGACTGATCTTGTAGTTTAAAGATCTTTCCAAAGACCCAGGGGCTTTGCGTTTCTCTGCTTTGTTGCTAACCCTCTCAGCTGCGTCTGAAGATGACTGTTGGAGATGCAATTTAGGTTTCCTGTCTTTTGCTTCACATCGAGCAGTTTCCCTCCTTCTCCAGAGATCTCTCTATCCCACCATTCTAAGGGAGGATCCTGGGAGTCATTCTGATTGGCCCAGTTTAAGATACCTGTCCATGGACCAGGGACTTATGGGTAAGGGGAGGGAAGACGCTGATTGGCTAAGCCTCTGAGGGTCGGACTTGATAGAACTGGAGGCATATCAGTTCCTCTGCAGTACATGGTTGGTGTGAAGAAGGGGTGAAGACACAAATGAAAACTAGGTGTTAGAAAGAGGGTGATGGGTGCTGAGTAGTCAACTGTATTCGTTTCCTAGGGATGCTGTTACAAAGAACTCTAAACTGGATGGCTTAAGACAACAGAAATTCACTGTCTCACAGTTTTAGGAGTCTGAATCAAGAGGTTGGCAGGGGGAACTCCCTGGCGGTCCAGTGGTTAAGACTCCATGTTTTCACCGCTGAGGGCTTGGGTTCAGTCCTTGATCGGAGAACTAAGATCGCCTAAGCTGCGTGCTGTGACCAAAAATGTGCTGGCCGGCCTTGCTGTCTCTGACAACTGTAGGAGAGGATCCTTCTGGCTTCTGGCGTCTGCTGGTAGCCCTTGACAGTCCTTGGCTTGTAGATACGTCGCTGTAGTCACATTGCTGTCCTCTCCCTGTGCATCTTCGTGTTGTTTTCTGTTTTCGTGTTCACAAGATGCTCTCTTCTCTTACAAAGACACCAGTAAGACTGGATTAAAAACTCACTCTGCTAGTGTATGACCTCACTTTAACTTGCAAAGACCCTATTTCCAAGTAGAGTCACCATCTGAGATATTGAGGATTAAGCCTTCAACATACCTTTTTTTGGGGACACCATTCAGCTCATAATAACAACAGACATCTGTGTAAAACTGTTCTCACAGCTTATTTTCACACAGACGTATTTAATCTGATGATATAATTTACTCATCACACTGGAATCAAAATGACATTTGTTTATTTCTCATAAGCAATTTCACTTAAAAGAAGAAAACAAGGAATATTAACCCTCTCAGAAGTTATTCAAAAGTTCATGCTATCTATTCTGAAGATAAACTCCAAAGAGGAGTATCAAAAATAGTTTTACATTGACAATATCATTAACATATAGGCAGAGCCTTCCAAGAATGGTATTGTGGCCACTCACTCATTTGGATAAGTATCTTCTGGTGAATTTGGGGGACAGTCACCATCTTTATTTCCTTCTGAAAGGAACCTGGAAAAAGGTCAGAAGCAAATCTCTGTGGAGTGATCACATCAGCTGCTCACTAAGAGCTTCTTGGGCTTGCCTGGTGGTTCAGACGGTAAAGAATCTGCCTGCAATACAGGAGACCTGGGTTCAATCCCTAGTTAGGGAAGATCCCCTGGAGAGGGGAATGGCAACTCACTCCAGTATTCCTGTCTGGAGAACTCCATGGACAGAGTTGCCAGAGGGGCTACGGGACATGACTGAGAGACTAACATGCTCCCAAGAGCTTCTTAACTTATCTGCCTCCCTGTGGCTACCCTGCACGCCTTGTATATATCCATCTCGTCCTCTCTCATATTACCCATTTCTCTATCATCTATGTTTCTGTCCAATATATACATATTAAGCCATTTAACTACATAAAAATTAATTATGTAAATAAATCATGTTTACTGTAGAACAGTGGGGGTGTGGGTAGGTGGGGATATAATTTTTCTCCCCAAGGGACATTGAGCAATGTCTGGAGACCTTTTGGTTGTCACCGCTGGGGGGTGCTATTGGCATCTAGTGGGTAGAGGCCAGTAATGTTGCTCAACATCCTCTAAGACACAAGACAGCCCCCACAATAAAGAATTGTCTTGCCCCAAATGTCAATAGTGCTAAGTTTGAAACATCCTTTGTAGAACAATAGAAACTTTGAAGAAACAAATGTGAAAATAGTATCTACTGGGGATTTTTACAATTAACATTTTGGCCAAATTCTACCAGATTTTTTAAAATGCACATAGATACATTTGGAAATAATTACAGATGCATGAAGAAATACGATTATCATATACATCCTGTTGTGTAACCTTTTCCACATAATGTCACTCCATTTTAATAGCTGTCACATCATTTTTCTCATTAAAAAACAAACTTTGAAAAACAGAAGTTTTACATTCATGTAGTTAAAAATGAGAATTGCAGAAGTGTGTAAAGTTAAAGAAGTTCTTCCACAGTGGTTATGCAGAACTTAATACACGTGAATTCTTTAAACACCACAAATTGGATTATGCAGTAGCACTGCTGTGCACTCTGCCTTTGTCGCTTAATGATATATCTTAGCACAATTCCCATATCCACACATATGGATCCATCTCATTCTACGGAACAGGTAATACGGCTGCATTTTGTTGTTCAGTCACCACGTCGTGTCCGACTCTGTGGGACCCCATGGGCTGCAGCACGTCAGGCCTCCCTGTCCCTCACCATCTCCTGGAGTTTGCTCAAGTTCATGCCCATTGAATCAGTGACGCCCATCTTTGGATGAAATGATCCTTTGATATCTCCAGTTTTCTTGAAGAGATCTCTAGTCTTTTCCCTTTGGTCATTTTCCTCTATTTTTTTAGCATTGTTTGTTGAAGAAGGCCTTCTTTTCTCTCCTTTCTATTCTCTGGAACCCTGCGTTTAGTTGGGTGTAACTTTCCCTTTCTCCTTGGCTTTTTGCTTCTCTTCTTTCCTCAGCTATTTGTCCAGCACTGCTGCACAGTGTGACCTATAGTGTGAATGGGCCTCATCCCATCAGTTGAAGACCTGAATAACACAAAAGACTGACCTCTCTCAAGCAGGAAGAAGTTCTGCCAGAAGATGACCTCTGAACTTGAACCACAGCATTGGCTTTTCCCTGTGTCCCCAGCCTCCTGCTCACCCTGCAGATTTTGGACTTGCCAGCTCCATAATTGCATCAGTAATTCCTTGAAATAAATTCTTTCTCTCTGTACACACACACACACACACACACACACACACACAGCCTCTGTTCTATTTCTCTAAGAGAACCCTGATTAAGACATCATGTCTCTGGTCTCAACAACACCTAGAACTGATGAGAAGTTTAAATTATATTATCCTCACACATATTACTTTAAGGAAGGGAGAAGTAGAAGAATATTTTGGTCAAGTCTCCAAGAGTAAATGGTGGGAGAGGATTTTCCTCTTGAGTTCAGGGGCAGTGTTGACCCAATCTACAGTTGGCAAAGAAAGACCTCTCCAGAAGGAACATAACTGCAGAGGTCAGGCAGATGGCTCCAGCTTACAGTGGTCTAATCAGAGGGGACGTGTTAGTCTCCTAGTGCTGCTGTAACAGACCACCACTCATCGAGTGGCTTAAAACAATGCATGTTTTTATCTCAAAGTTCAGTTGGTCAGAAATCTCAGCTAGGCTCAACAGGGACCTCTGCTGAGGGTCTCTTAAGACTGAAATGAGGATATTGGCCAGCTCTGTTCCTACTGGGAGGATCTGGGAAGAATCTGCTTCCAGGTTCATTCAGGTTGTGGGCAGAATGCACTTCATTGTGATTGCAAGACTGAGGTCCCCATGTCCTCATTGGTCATCAGCTGGAGGAGCTGCTCAGCTTCCAGAAGCTGCCTGCATCCCTTGCGTTGTGGCCCTTCTTCTGTCCCCAGAGCCAACAGTGACGCTGAGTGATGTTGATGTGTTGAGTCCTTCTCAAATTCCAAATATCTCTGACTTCTTCTTTTGTTATCAAGGGCTCATGTGGTCACACTGGGTCCACCTGGACAATCCAGCTTATCTCACTATTTTAAGGGCAGTTGATTAATAGCCTTGAGTACATCTACAAATTCCCTTTTGTCATGTAAGGCAAAACAATTGAGGTTGTGACACCAGAGTGTGAAGGTCATAGGGGCCAAAATTCTGCCTACCTCGGTGACCTTGGAGGTAGATTTTCCCAGACCAGAGGACAGGCATGGTCCAAAAGTATGTTCAGATCTTACTTCCAGGCTTCCCAGGTGGCTCAGTGAGTAAAGAATCTGCCTGTAATGCAGAGACACAGGAGACGTGTGTTCAGTCTCTGGGTCTGGAAGATCCCCTGGAGAAGGGCACGGCAACCCACTCCAGTATTCCTACCTGGAGAATCCCATGGACAGAGGAGGCTGGTGGGCTACAGTCCATGAGGTCGCAGAGTCAGACACGACTGAAGTGACTGACCACGACCTTATTTCCTGGGAGATGGAAAAATACTTCTTAATTTCAACGCACAATTTTCCCAACTTGGAGGGATCAAGGACTGTAGTCTCTGGTCCTTCCTCTGCCTAGAGCAATTTCTACAAGAAGCAGGCTTCTTCTTGGCGCAGGGCCTGGGACAGGCTGGGTGTGATGTCATCAGAGAACTCATGGCCCCCTGGACTCCTCACAGATGCTGATGCCTTTCCCCTGTGTTGTGATCCCAGGGTCACACCAACAATGTGACTTGCAAACTGCATAAGATGCTGAATGCATTTGACATCAGGAGTTTTATCTGGATTTTTTTTTCTGGTAGGATAGCTTTGATCCAAAATGTCATAGACAGAGTCATATTTCAGAAGGCTCACTGTTGCATAAGCTAGCAAGCAGCATGGCCTAAAGCCTCCGAATGGTAAATACTAGCAGGGAAGAGCAGTGATGACTGGGAGGGATCTAGACCAAGGGAGAAGCCAGAAAACCAATGAGGATGATGGGAGAGGGCTTACAGGGCACTTAGCAGAAGAAAGTTCAATGAGCAGAGAGGCTGAGGTTGAAGGGAGGCAGAGAAGAGCTGGGATGGAGTGAACCACCCTGGGAAAGGAGGGACCGAAGGAAAGTACTTGAGAGAAAGAAGAAATGAGAAATGTAAGAGGGAAAGATAGAAGAGATTCTGAAGGTGAAAGGAAAATCTACTTCCCATGAATATGATATAGAATGTGAAACTTTTCAACTTAAAATCATCCAACACAGTCCATCAATTTCACATTCAAGCAAAGTCCTAAAACAGCCTCCCAGGCCCTCCGCCATCTGTCTATCTACCTCCTCTCTGAGGCCACCTCACCAGCTCCCCCTTCACTGCCTGCTGGTCACATTGGTCTCTACTGCGGAGCCTTTGCGCCTAAGCAAGTGGCAGACCCAGGGACGAAGGCCAGAATAAAAGACCCAGAGGACAGAAAGCGAAAGAGAAGAAAATATGGGGCAAGAAGAATATTTGAAAGGAAATGGCCAGAAATAACACTTAAGTCAAGGTTTCAGATGTTTGATGTCCATGGCCTTCAACCGTCAGAGGCTGGTGGGGGCTCACAGCCGACCTGTGAGTCCCTCTTCCTCCCTGATGGAGGCTGAGGAAGACGGTCCAGCATCTCACAGCTTCCTCCCCAAGTGCCTGGGCTCTCCCTTGCCTACTTGAGGGATTTCTGCGACACTGTGGGAGCTGGCTGGGCTGTAGGCTGCAAACCTTGGAAATTCGGAGCTGTTATTGTCCCTGGGAGCAATCAGTGAGTGGAGAACACGAGTCAGCCCGTGGAGCTGCCACCTCCTCCCTTCATGAGCTGGTTCGGAGGCGTGGGCCAAAGTTTCTCAGAGTCTCATCGGAGCCACTGATGTCCCTACTTCAGAAACGGGCCATTTGTTCTGTCTTTCCCTCCCCTCTGCAGGCCCTCCATCCTGTGTGTGTCCTGGCTCACTTCTCAAAGAAATGACCTGCTCCTGGCCCTCAGAGGGGACACAAAACCTTAGCTCTACTCATCTTAAGCTTCCAATGGGGGCATCTAATAAAAAGACAGATTAACAAGAAAAAAAATGGTTTATTAACTCGAGTAGGATGTGGGAGAAACCACCAGAAAAAGTACCTCAAAGTGGCAGCTTACAACCCTGGCTTATTAGCGTCTTCAACAAAGACCAAAAACCTGCAGAGAAATGAGAGGATGGGGGAAAGCAGGTTTAGGTTTCCTAGGGTGACAAACTGTGATAAGGTAAATAAATACATGGGAGGAAGCTGATGGCGTAAAGCTGGCTTGCAGATTCCACTGGGGCTGCTAACAGTCTGTGGCCAGCCCAAGGATAATTTATATTCTATCTTTAGGCAGAAAGGGACTTCCCAGATGGCACTAGTGGTAAAGAATCTGGCTGCCAATGCAAGAGACCCAAGAGACACGGGCTCGATCCCTGGATCGGGAAGACCCTCTGGAGGAGGAAATGACAACTCACTCCAGTATCCTTGCCTGGAGAAGTCCATGGACAGAGGAGCCGGGCAGGTTACAGTCCGTAAGGTCGCACAGAGTTGGACGTGACTGAAGCAACTGAGCACGCATGCATTTAGGCAGAAAAGCAGAGGGTAGAGAGAGCTTTTCCTGTGTTTGCTGCTTCTTAATTGCCTTCAGCTCAAAATAATTTTAATGGCAAAGAGGCATTTTTGTGGGGACTCCCTTCACCTCCTCTGTGGGAACTTGAACTAGTATCTGACCATTGGTTTCCAACTCTGCAAAATTTCTTACAGCACAAGCAGATCTTAGAATGAATTCAGGACTGTCATGGAAGTCCAGGGAAAGGATGCTATAGACTGGTTTGATGACCTTGGCTTTTACCCTTAGCAAGCTTGCAAGGACTGGAGAATTTTAAGCAAGGGAGTGACAGCATCCAACTCACCCTTTAAAGGCTCATTCTAGCGCCAGGCATGCTCACTCACTCAGTTGTGTCTGACTCTTTGAGATGCCATGGACTGTACCCTGCCAGGCTCCTCTGTCCACGGGATTTCCCAGGCCAGAATACTGGAGTGGGTTGCTACTTCCTCCTGCAGGGGATCTTCCCGACCCAGGGATTGAACTCCCATCTCCTGCATGGCAGCCAGATTCTTTACCACTTGAGCCAACGGGGAAGCCTCTGCCTATTTAACATGTCTTCCTGGAGTTCAGACAGAGGAGCCTGGTGGGCTACAGTCCATGGGATCTCAAAGAGTCAGACATGACTGAGTGACTACACACACACACGCATACCTAACATACCCATGTATGTTCAAATAAGCTCAGGTGAGACATTTGGCTAGGTGATGTGTTTGAGAATCATCCGCTCAGAGATGGTATCGAAAGCTGTGAGGCTGTGTGAGATCTCTGAGGAATAGTTAGGAAAGGGATGAAATCCAAGAATCGAACCCTGGGCCATGTCTTCATGTAGAGGCCAGGGAGATGTGGAGAAACCAGCAAGAGACTGCGAGAAAGCAGTCCTGGAGGAAGTCCAGGAGACAGTCCAGTCTCTGAAGCCAAGAGCAAGTGTAATAGGAGGGAGTGGCGGGTTGTGTCAAATGCTGCCAGAAGTTTCAGTTAGATTAAGGATGAAGGTTGAGCATTGGATTCAGCAACGTAAAGTTGCATCGTGACCCTGACAATGAGCCATGTTGGCGAGTGGTGGGACTAAGAGCCCTGCTACACTGGTTCAAGAGAGAAGGGAGAAGAGGAAGTGGAGAGAGTGAACAGAGACCTTTCTGGAGCATTTTGCTGTAAAGGCAAAGACAGAAATGCGGCAGTGGGTGGAGGGGCTAACGGGACAGGAAACGGTGATTTCAGGAAGAGAGATAACAGTGAGAGTCCCTTGGACTGCAAGGAGATCCAACCAGTCCCTCCTAAAGGAAATCAGTCCTGAATATACATTGGAAGGACTGATGCTGAAGCTGAAACTCCAATACTTTGGCCTCCTGATGCGAAGAATTGACTCCTTGGAAAAGACCCTGATGCTGGGAAAGATTGAAGGCAGGAGGAGAAGGGGACGACAGAGGATGAGATGGCTGGATGGCATCACCAATTCAATGGACATGAGTTTGAGCAAGCTCTGGGAGTTGGTGATGGACAGGGAAGCCTGGTGTGCTGCCGTCCATGGGGTCGCAAAGAGTGAGTGACTGTCCTGTGACTGAGTGACTGAACCGAACTGAACTGAACTGATAATAATGTGTTCCTATGCTGCTGGGAAAGAGCCAGAAATAGTGGAAAACCTGACGATGCAGTAGGTGGAGGGTAGGATTGCAGAAGAGATGCCCTGGAGGAGGTAAACAGGGTCCAGTGTGCCAGTGAGGGATGTAGCCTTAGTTGAGGCACACGTGACTTTGTAGGCAAGATAAAGAAGTATTACATATGACAGCCCCATGGTAGACATTATAACAGAGTGCCTATAAGGGACTGAAGGGGTTATCAGAACCGCTCCCTCCATGCACGACTCCACGGTGTCTGGATGATCTTGGACCTGAAAATTTAGGTCACAGGACAAGTGTTTCCTCCTTCCAGTGCTGGGCTGTGTGTATTCAGTTGTATCCGACTCTTTTGTGATCCCATGGACTTTAGCCTGCCAGGTTCTTTCGTCCATGGGATTTTTCCAGGCAAGAATACTGGAGTGGGTTGCCATTTCTTATGCCAGGGGATCTTCCTGACCCAGGGATGGAACCCGTGTCTCCAGAGTCGCCTGCACTGGCAGGCAGATTCTTTTCCACTGTGCCACCTAAGCTCCCAGTCTATAAAATCGCTCTGTTCTATTTTCCTCATAGTCTTATTCCTTGTTCTCTGTAACAACTCTTATTTCATTGATTAGCAACCACTGAGATTGCTTCTTTAAAAATTATTTACATGGAGAATTATTTACAAGAGTTAGCCAGCATCGTAGAAGGTATTTATAATCATTTTTATAATTGATAAAATTATACATATAATAATTTACAATATTGTGCATTAGGTGTACAGCTAAATGATTCAGTTATGTACACATATAACTGTTATGTACCTACATACTGGCTTCCCAGATGGTGCAGTGGTAAAAAGTCCGCCTGCTAATACAGGAGATGGAAGAGATTGGGTTCGATTCCTGGATCCAGAAGAGCCCCTGGAGAAGGAAATGCCAACCAGATCCAGTATTCTTGCTTGGAAAATTCCCTGGACAGAGGAGGCTGGTTGGATACAGTCTAGGGGTTTCGAAGTATCGGATATGACTAAGCTCGGGCACGCACACACACACATACACATACAGACGTACATACATTGGTGTTCAGTCACTCAGTAATGTCTGATTCTTTGCAACCCCATGGACTGCAGTACTCCAGGATTTCCTGTCCTTCACTATCTCCCGGAGCTTGCTCAGACTCATGTTCCACTGGATCAGTGATGCCATCCAACCATCTCATTCTCTGTTGCCCTCTTCTCTTCCTGCCTTCCATCTTTCCCAGCATCAGGGTGTTTTCCAATGAGTCGGCTCTTCGCATCAGGTGTTCAAAGTATTGGAGCTTCAGCATCAGTCCTTCCAATGAATATTCAAGACTGATTTCCTTTACGATTGACTGGTTTGATCTCCTTACTGCTCAAGGGACTCTCAAGAGTCTTCTTCAGCACCACAATTCAAAAGCGTCACTTCTTCCGTGTTCAGCCTTCTTTATGGTCCAACTCTCACATCCATACATGACTACTGAAAAAATCATAGCTTTGAATATACAGACCTTTGTCAGCAAAGTAATGTCTCTGCTTTATAATATGCTGTCTAGGTTTGTCATAGCTTTTCTACCAAGAAGCAAATGTCTTCTAATTTCATGGCTACAGTCACCATCTGCAGTGATTTTGGAGGCCAAGAAAATAAAGTCTGTCACTGCTTCCATTTTTTTCCCCCATGTATTTGTCATGAAGTGATGGGACTGGATGCCACGATTTTAGTTTTTTGAAAGTTGAGTTTTAAGCCAGTCTTTTCACTCTCCTTTTTCACCTTCATCACGAGGCTCTTTAGTTTCTCTCTTCACTTTCTTCTATTAGGGTGTTGTCATCTGCATATCTGAGATTATTGATATTTCTCCTGGCAATCTTGATTACAGCTTGTGATTCATCCTGCCTGGCATTTCTCATGATGTACTCTACATATAAGTTAAATAAGCAGGGTGACTATACAGTGTTGATTCACTCCTTTCTGAATTTAACCCATCCTTTGTTCCAAGTAAGAATCTAATTGTTGCTTCTTGTCCTGCATACAGGTTTCTCAGAGGCAGGTAAGGTGGTCTGGTACTCCCATTTCTTTAAGAATTTTCCACAGTGTGTTGTGATCCACACAGTCAAATGCTTTAGCATAGTCAGTGAAGCAGAAATAGATGTTTTTCTGGAATTCTCTCGCTTTTTCTATGATCCATCAGATGATGGCAATTTGATCTCTGGTTCCTCTGCCTTTTCTAAATCCAGCTTGTACATCTGGAAGTTCTCAGTTCTCATCCTGTTGAACAGACTTTATTTTTATTTTATTTCACCTTTCAGGACTTGTGATGTGAAAGCTCTTTTGCTTATGGGCACTGTTTTCCTTGTCACGAGACTGGGAAACACTGATCTCCGGGCATGTTGCTCCTGCTTCAGTGTCTGCTGCACCTGCCGCATGCTTTTTGTGGATACAATTTCCTGGGGCTGGGGCCATGATGCCATCTTAGTTAGGACTGTCAGTTTGAGAAGCGCCCCCCCCCCCCGTCCTCTTTGTGGGACTGCTCGTGAATGCACGAAGCGTTTGGTTCCGTCTGCCAACCACACACGTCACGGAGGGCGCTCCCGCTGGGACGTGACCTCTGGTGTGAAGCCACTTCTCCGCACACATCACCTCCAGAGGTCACATCCTGCACATAAACTCGTGCTGGACAACAGCTATGACGGTGCGCGGATGGAGCCCTCCTCAAGACGACGTCCCCCCCGCAACCCACTTCTCGTCTCCCCTTAAAAGACAGCTGTCAGCTGCGGTGATGCTCACCGTCATACCCAGATCTTTCTTCTCTGTGCAAGCCACCATGAAACTCCTCTTAGAAGCATTCTCAGATTCAAAATCTGTAAGGCAAGCCAGTGGAGGCCAACAGGCTCAGTGCTGAGGTGGAGGCTGTCCAGATGAATGTGCAGCACCATGTCGCTGCCCTGTAGCTTCAGATAGCCCACTGCAGGAGCCCTCTGAGGGCAGCTAACCTCATAGCATTGCCAGCCTAAGGGGGAGGTCCAGAGGGCAGGGGTGTCTGGTCCTTTAGGACTTCTAGGCCCAAGGACATTCTCAGGGACAGCTCAGCAGTGGGAGTGGAAAAGAGTCAAAGATGCAGGATCTTCATAATTTGTACTAAGACCTCTCTGTCTAGGTCATGAATCCAATTATGGGCAGATGAACTACCAAACAGGAAAACCATCTCAGGCACCAATTTCTTATATTATTTCACTCCCTTTTACTTAGAAAGAAATAATGTCACTTCTGGGTTCCCCTGATAGCTCAGTTGGTAAAGAATCCACCTGCAATTCAGGAGACCCCTGAATGGGGAAGAGACACCCCTAGGTGGGGAAGATCTGCTGAAGAAGGAATAGGCTTCCCACTCCAGTATTCTTGGGCTTCCCTTGTAGCTCAGCTGGTAAAGAATCTGCCTACAGTGCGGGAGACCTGGGTTCAATCCCTGGATTGGAAAGATCCCCTGGAGAAGGGAAAGGCTACCCACTCCAGTATTCTGGCCTGGAGAATTCCATGGACTGTATAGTCCATGGGGTCACAAAGAGTTCGACATGACTGAGCGACTTTCACAATGTCATTTCTAGGGCTTCCCAGGTAGCTCACTGGTAAAGAATCCACCTGCCAAGTAGGAGACACGGAAGACGTGGGTTCCATCTCTGGGTGGGGAAGATCTCCTGGAGAAAGAAATGGCAACCCAGTCCAGTACTCTTGCCTGGGAAACCCCATGGACAGAGGAACCTGGTGGGCTANAGAGCCCCTGGAAGGCTCCCTTCAAGCGGAGACCCAGTGCTTTCTGCCGGAGCTTGTTTGGAGTTTGTTGAAACTATCAGAATAGGAAGCTCATGTGTAGCTCTGAGCTACAGAGCTGAGTGATCTGTTAGGATCTCACTCTTCACTCTCTCTGAGACCTTGCTGGGTGCCCCCCACCCTTTGGCCAGTTTCTGCTAGTACAGCTGTTGTCTAAGCGGAGAGACAGAGTTTGGAGCTTGACATTTTGCCTTCTTTCCTGACTCCCCCTCCCATAATTAAGCCCCATAGTAAAACTGTTGTTGTTGTTCAGTCGCTCAGTCGTGCCCAACTCTGCATGGACTGTGGCATGCCAGGCTTCCCTGTCCTTCACTATCTCCTGGAGTTTGCTCAAACTCATGTCCATTGAGTTGGTGATGCCATCCAACCATCTCATCCTAAGTCGTTCCCTTCTCTTCCCGCCCTCAGTCTTTCTCAGCATCAGGGTCTTTTCCAATAAGTTAGCTTTTCACATCAGGTGGTCAAAGTATTGAAGCTTCAGCCTCAGTCCTCCCAGTGAATATTCAGGGTTGACTTCCTTTAGAATTGACTGGTTTGATCTCCTTGCACTCTAAGGGACTCTCAAGAGTCTTCTCCAGCACCACAGTTCGAAAGCATCAATTCTTTGGGGCTCAGCCTTCTTTATGGTCCAACTCTCACCTCC
This sequence comes from Redunca redunca, assembly GCA_006410935.1. NCBI lineage: Eukaryota > Metazoa > Chordata > Mammalia > Artiodactyla > Bovidae > Redunca > Redunca redunca. The sequence continues at coordinate 495,313 of SJYQ01091777.1, read as the reverse complement.
GTACACAACTACTGGAAAACTCATAGCTCTGACTATATGGACCTTGTCAATAAAGTGATGTCTCTGCTTTTTAATACACTGTCCAGGTTTGTCAAAGCTTTTCTTCCAAGGAGCAAGCATCTTTTAATTTCATACCTGCAGTCACCAGGGACCCAAATAAAATCTCTCCTGTTTTGTAAGATGACACCACCCTTATGGCAGAAAGTGAAGAAGAACTAAAGAGCCTCTTGTGGAAAGTGAAAGAGGAGAGTGAAAAAGTTGGCTTAAAACTCAACATGCAGAAAACTAAGATCATGGCATCTGGTCCCATCACTTCATGGCAAATAGGTGGAGAAACAATGGAAACAGTGGCTGACTTTATTTTTCTGGGCTCCAAAATCATTGCAGATGGTGATTACAGCCATGAAATTAAAAGATGCTTACTCCTTGGAAGGAAAGTTATGACCAACCTAGACAGCATATTAAAAAGCAGAGACATTACTTTGCCAATAAAGGTCCATCTAGTCAAGGCTATGGTTTTCCCAGTGGTCATGTATGGATGTGAGAGTTGGACTGTGAAGAAGGAAGAGCGCCGAAGAATTGATGCTTTTGAACTGTGGTGTTGGAGAAGACTCTTGAGAGTCCCTTGGACTGCAAGGAGATCCAACTAGTCCATCCTAAACGAGATCAGTCCTGGGTGTTCACTGGAAGGACTGATGTTGAAGCTGAAACTCCGATACTTTGGCCACCTGATGCGAAGAGCTGACTCATTTGAGAAGATCCTGATACTGGGAAAGATTGAAGGCAGGAGGAGAAGGGGATGACAGAGGATGAGATGGTTGGATGGCATCACCGACTCAAAGGACATGGGTTTGGGTGGACTCTGGGAGTTGGTGATGGACAGGGAGGCCTGGTGTGCTGCAGTTCATGGGGTCGCAAAGAGTTGGACAAGACTGAGACTGAACTGAACTGAACTGTTTTGTAAGTTAAGCTCCCAAAGGGGTTATAGCCCAAAGTGCCCCGGGCTGATGTCCTTGCTCTGCTCAGATCTAGCTGCAGAGGACCAGGTATAGTCTAGATTCTCAGTGTCCTGGCTGCAGCAACTATGCCTCTTGGAAGATGTGGTTCTTTTAGCTCTGCCAACCCAGTGTCATCTATGCCTTGGTCTCTTATGTCCTGTGTTTCTTGAGTGCCTGGAGCAAGAGGGTAACCAGAACTAACAAGAATGTCACCAGTCTGGTTCCACCCCACAGAATTAAACAAAGAAATCAAAACAAACAGAACAACCCAAGAGAATCTGAAGCCAACCTAGAAATGTATAATCTGATCCCAGGACACCAATGGCTATACACTAGTAAAAACTTCCTCTTATCTGGGGTGTGAGCAACAAACAGATCAAACCACAGGGGGAAGAAAAATTGTTGGCCACTGTCTAGAGTCCATTGTGGAACTTAATTTTAACCTGGGTTACTTTCCATCTGAAGGTCAAGTGTGGCACTATTTGCTGGGGAAAATCTACTTATCGGAATGCCCTAGCGAGTGGCATCTGTCTCGTAAACTTTGTAAATTTTCAGGGAGAGCATCATCAGTTCCAAGGCTTCCAGTGGTTCCCTTCTCCTCCGTGGTGTCCACCTTGGATATTTAAAACCTGTTGATTTTCACTGGAACTTTGAGCCCTGTGCTGTGGCCACACCACTGATAAATCAGTGTTGGACCTGTCTAGGAAGGTAGCTTCATTTATAACAGGCACCTCTCCAAGCAAAGGCTATAGCTATGTGTCTCTCTTGGTTTCAGTGGGGATTTGAGGAGGCTTCACAATAACACACATTTTACTTGCTTGAGTTCAGATCCACTTAAGGGAGAGATATAGAGTCAACCATTTGGAGATTGTAACCTCAGCTTTAGTACTAATCAAAACTGGATTGGCAGAATTCCCAGATGGTCCAGTGGTTAAGACTGAGCTTCCAAGGCAGGGGGCATGGGGTTCCATCCCTGGTCCAGGAACTAAGATCCCACATTCCATGTGGTGTGGCCAAAAAAAGGAAAAGAAAAAAACCAACCCTCAAGAAACTAGACTGGGGGACATGGCTTAGCTATAAGATGCCAATAGTGCTCCTCATAATGGGAGCCATGATCAAGGAACTGCTGGAGCCAGCTGGGCTTCCCAGGGGACTCAGCGGGAAAGGATCTGCCTGCCGTCAGGAGAGGTGGGTTCAACTCCTGAGTCAGGAAGATCCCCTGGAGAAGAAAAGGGCAACCTCTTCCGGTATTTTGACCTGGAAAATCCCACGGACAGAGGAGCTTGGCAGGCTCCTGGGGTCACAAAAAAGTTGGAGACGATTTATTGACTAAGTAACAACAACTTTGACTCAAATTGGCCTAAAAATGAGAATATATATATATATATAGATATATATATAGACTTCCCTGTAGCTCAAGTGGTTAAGAATATGCCTGTGATGAAGGAGACCAGGGTTTGATCCCTGGGTTGGGAAGTTTCTCTGGAGGAGGGAATGGCAACCCACTCCAGTATTCTTGCCTGGAGAATTCCATGGACAGAGAAGCCTGGCAGGCTACAGTCCATGTGGTCACAAAGAGTCGGACACGACTGAGTGACTAACACACATGTCTGATATATAAAATATTTTATTGAGGTATAGTTGACTTACAGTACTATATTAGTTTTAAGTGTACAATGTAGTGATTTAATATTTTTATGGATTATATTCAGCTTTAAGTTATTGTAAAATATTGGCTGTATTCCCTGTGCTGTATAATATATACTTGTAGCTTATTTATTTTATACATAGTAGTTTGTATCCCTTAATCCCCTACTCCTATCTCGTGCTTCCCCCCTTTCCTCTCCCTGCTGGTGAACACTAGTTTGTTCTCTTTATCTGTCAGTCTGTTTCTGTTTTGTGATACTCATTCATTTGTTTTATTTTTTATATTGAAACATATAAGTGATATCATACACTCAAACATTTTTCTCTGTATGACTTATTTCACTAACCTTAATACCCTTCAGATCCATCCATGTTGTTGCAAGTGGCAGAATTAAATTCTTTTTTATGGCTGAGTAGTATTCCAGTATATACGCACCACATCTTCTTTATTCATCCATCTATTGATGGACACTTAGACTGCTTCAATATTGTGACTATTTTAAACAATGCTGCTTTGAACATGGGGGTGCATGTATCTTTCTGAATTAGTGTTTTCATTTTCTTTGGATATATACGCAGGAGTGAAGTTGCTGGGTCACATGCTAGTTCTAGTTTTTTGAGGAATCTAATAAAAATTAATTAAAAAGAATAAAATGCCTAAGAATAAACTTAACCAAAGAGGTGAAATATCTATACCATTTGTTGTTTGATTGGAGCCTTTGGCACATCCGTTGACATAAATTAATTACTAATAGATATGTACTTATTACCATTTTTTAACTTGTTTTCTGGTTGTTTTTGTAGTTTGTCTCTGTTCTTTTCTCTTTTAGTTTCTGTTCTTGTGGTTTTATAATTTCCTTTAGTGGTGTATTTGTGTTTCTCTCTTTTTTGTGTATCTATTGTTGGCTTTTTATTTGCGGTTACTGTGGTGTTCATCTATGTTGACCTGTAATTACATCTACTTGTTTTAAATTGGTAGTAATTTAAGTTCAAACACATTCTAAAAGCAAGATAATGCTCAGTCTTTCAAACTAGGCTTCAACAGTACATGAACTGAGAACTTCCAGATGTAGAAGCTGGATTTAGAAAAGGAAGATGAAAAAGAGATCAAATTGATAACATCTGTTGGATCACAGAAAAAGCAAGGGAATTCCCAAAATATCTACTTCTGCTTCATTGACTATGCTAAATCCTTTGACTGTGTGGATCACAACACACTGTGGAAAGTTCTTGAAGAGACAGAAATACCAGACCACCTTACCTGTCTCCTTAGAAACCTGTATGCAGGATAAGAATCAACAGTTAGAACCCAACATGGAACAAAGGACTGGCTCCAGATTTGGAAAGGAGTACGTCAAGGCTGTATATCATCACCCTACTTATTTAACTGATATGCAGGCTACATCATGAGAAATGCAAGGCTGGATGAATCACAAGCTGGAATCAAGATTGCCAGGAGAAATATCAATAGCCTCAGATATGCTGATGATACCACTCTAAAGGCAGAAAGCGAAGAGGAACTAAAGAGCCTTGAGATGAGGGTGAAAGAGGGGAGTGAAAAAGCTGGCTTAAAACTCAACATTCAAAAAACTAAGATCATGGCATATCAGGTCCCATCACTTCATGGCAAATAGATTGGGAAACAATGGAAACAGTGACAGATTTTATTTTCTTGGGCTCCAAAAATCACTGGAGACTGCTACAGCAGCCATGAAATTAGAAGACATTTGCTCCTTGGAAGAAAAGCTATGACAAACCTAGACAGTGTATCGGAAAGCAGAGACATCCCTTTGCTGACAGAGGTCTGTCTAGTCAAAGCTATGGTTTTTCCAGTAGTCATGTACAGATGTGAGATTTGGACTGTAAAAAGGGCTGATGCTTTCAAATTATGGTGCTGGAGAAGACTCTTGAGAGTCCCTTGAACAGCAAGGAGATCAAACCAGTCAATCCTAAAGGAAATCAACCCCGAATATTCATTGGAAGGACTGATGCTGAAGCTGAAGCTCCAATACTTTGACACCTGATGCAAAGAGCTAACTCATTGGAAAAGCCCCTGATTCTGGGAGAGACTGAGGGCAGGAGGAGACAATGGTAGCAGAGAATGAGATGGTTGGATGGCATCACTGACTCAATGGACATGAAACTGAGCAAACTCTAGGAGATAGTGAAGGACAGTGAAGCCTGGCATGCTGCAGTCCATGGGGTTGCAAAGAGTCAGGCATAATTTAGCAACTGAACAACAGCAGTACATTCTAGAAGGTCTATATTTTTTACTATCCCCATTTATGTTTCATATGTTATATTTTCCACTTTCATGTTTATCCCTTAACTGTTTATTATAGTTATAGTTCATTTGACAGTTTTTGGATTTTTCATCTTTATTTAGCTCATTTAAGTGGTTGATCCATAGTTTTTGCTAGTAGGATTTTTCTTTCCTCTAGATTTTTACTTAAGGTTGTAGTATTTTCTTTTTATACTTAGAGAAGACCTTTTAAACTTTCTTTTAGGGTAGGTTTAGTATTGATGAACTCTTCTAGTTTTTGCTTGTGTTAAATTGGATTAAAGATTTACTGAGCATGGCTCTGCCCATCAGAACAAGATCCAGATTCCCCCATATCAGTCTCTCCCATCAGGAAGCTTCCACAAGCCTCTTATTCTTAACCATCAGAGGGCAGACAGAATGAAAACCATAATCACAGAAAACTCATGAGGCTGATTGCATGGATCACAGCCTTGTCTAACTCAATGAAACTATGAGCCGTGCTGTGTAGGGCCACCCAAGGCGGACAGGTCATTGTGGAGAGTTCTGACAAAATGCGGTCCACTGGAGAAGGGAATGACAGACCACTTCAGTATTTTTGCCTTGAGAACCCCATGAACAGTATGAAAAGGCAAAAAGATATGATACTGAAAGATGAACTCCCCAGGTCAGTAGGTGCCCAATATGCTACTGGAGAAGAGTGGAGAAATAGCTCCAGAAAGAATGAAGAGACGGAGTCAAAGCAAAAACAACACCCAGCTGTGGATGTGACTGGTGATGGAAGTAAAGTCCGATGCTGTAAAGAGCAATATTGCACAGGAACCTGGAATGTTAGGTCCATGAATCAAGGTAAGTTGGAAGTGGTCAAACAGGAGATGGCAAGAGTGAACGTCGACAATTTAGGAATCAATGAACTAAAATGGACTGGAATGGGCAAATTTAATTCAGATGACCATTATAGCTACTACTGTGGGCAAGAATCCCTTGAAAGAAATGGAGCAGCCTTCATAGTCAACAAAAGAGTCTGAAATGCAGTACTTAGGTGCAATCTGAAAAATGACAGAATGATTTCTGTTCATTTCCAAGGCAAATCGTTCAATATCACAGTAATCCAAGTCCATGTCCCAACCAATAATGAAGAAAAAGCTAAAGCTGAACGTTCTGTGGTGACCTACAAGACCTTCTAGAACTAACACCAAAATAAAGATGTCCTTTTCATTATAGGGGACTGGAATGCAAAAGCAGGAAGTCAAGAGATACCTGGAGTAAAAGGCACATTTGGCCTTGGAGTACAAAAGGAAGCAGGGCAAAGGCTACAAAGTTCTGCCAAGAGAATGCACTGGTCACAGCAAGCACCCTCTTCCAACAACACAAGAGAAGACTCCACACATGGACATCACCAGATGGTCAACAATGAAATCAGATTGATTACATTCTCTGCAGCCAAAGGTGGAGAAACTCTATACAGTCAACAAAAACAAGATCAGGAGCTGGTGGTGGTTCAGATTATGAACTCCTTATTATAAGATTCAGACTTAAATTTAAGAAAGTAGAGAAATCCACTAGGCCATTCAGGTGTGGTCTAAATCAAATCCCTTATGATTATCCAGTGAAAGTGACACGTAGATTCAAGGGATTAGATCTGATAGACAGACAATTAAAAGTTCTTCATAGCCTGAAGGACTATGGGTGGAGGTTTGCAACATTGTACAGGAGGCTGTGATCAAAACCATCCCTCAAAAAAAGAAATGCAAAAAGGCAAAATGGTTGTCTGAGAAGGCCTTACAAATAGCTGAGAAACAAGAGAAGCAAAAGGCAAAAGAGACAAGGAAAGATACTTCATCTGAATGCAGAGTTCCAAAGAATTACAAGGAGAGATGAGAAAGCCTTCCTAAATGATCAATGAAGCACAAGTTGGAATCAAGATTGCCAGGAGAAATATCAATAACCTCAGATATGCAGATGACACCACCCTTATGGCAGAAAGGGAAGAAGAACTAAAGAGCCACTTGATGAAAGTGAAAGAGAAGAGTGAAAAAGTTGCCTAACACTCAACATTCAGAAAACTAAGATCATGGCATCCAGTCCCATCACTTCATGGCAAATAGATGGGGAAACAGTGACAGATTTTCTTATTGGAGGTTCCAGAATCACTGCAGATGGTGACTGCAGCCATGAAATTAAAAGACACTTGCTCCTTGGAAGAAAAGTTATGATCAGCCTAGATAGCATATTAAAAAGCAGGGACATTACTTTGCCAATAAATGTCCATCTAGTCAAGGCTATAGTTTTTCCAGTAGTCATGTATGGATGTGAGAGTTGGACTATAAAGAAAGCTGAGTGCCGAAGAATTGATGCTTTTGAACTGTGGTGTTGGAGAAGACTCTTGAGAGTCCCTTGGACTGCAAGGAGATCCAACCAGTCCATCCTAAAAGAAATCAGTCCTGAATATTCAATGGAAGGACTGATGTTGAAGCTGAAACTCCAATACTTTGGCCACCTGATGTGAAGAACTGACTCATTTGAAAAGACCCTGATACTGGGAAAGATTGAAGGCAGGAGAAGAAGGGGATGGCAGAGGATGAGACGGTTGGATGGCAACACCACCGACTCAATGGACATGAGTTTGAGTAAACTCCGGGAGTTGGCGATGGACAGGGAGGCCTGGTGTGCTGCAGTCCATGGGGCTGCGAAGAGTTGGACATGACTGAGCAACTGAACTGAACTGAACTGAAAATAAGAAATGACTAAGTCCTGTGTGGGCTTCTCTGGTGGCTCAGCAGTAAAGAATCTGCTGCCACCACCTGAGACGCAGATCCAATCCCTGGATCAGGAAGATCCCCTGGAGGAGGAAATGGCAACCCACTCCAGTATTCTTGCTGGGAAATCCCATGGACAGAAGGAGCCTGGTGGGCTATAGTCTATGGGGCAGCAAAAGAGTCGGACACAATGACTAAACAATACCAACAAGTCCTGTTTGGGGAGGAGAAAAGAAGAGAAAAGTTTACTTAAGAACCTAATGAAGATTTAAGTAAATGGAAGCACAAAATATGATCCTTTATAGAAAGACCTGATATTTTGCTTTGTGAATTTCACCCCTTATTACCCAGTAAGAGAATCTGAAAAATTTTAATTTTATTTAGAAAAACAAATGAGCAGGAATGTCAACAACAACAAGTTTGAAAAAGGAGTGTGTTATTAGCACAGAAACAGGCAGATGGTCAGTGAGGCCACAGGTACAGTCTTGTGTAGCTGCTGGAGGCTCTCAAGGGACAACTAGAAATGGGCTCCATTATAAAAGAATGGCTCAGACTAAGTGCTGTTTGTACTTATTTCCTGGATGCCAAAAATGTCTTTGAAATCGTCCTCAAATTGAGCCTCTAGTTGAAGTCCCAGACTGATGAATTTATTGTTCTGAAAAAGCAAAGACAGAAATAATAATAGTCATAGACTGCTAGTGAGCTTAGACACCTGATGTTTCGGTTAATCCAGAGCTTTATTTTAGACTCCCAAATGTCAAGTGAGAACTGATCCAGTTGAGAGTAGCTTATGTTCCCTGATAGCTGGATTGTTTCTCTTTATCTGGAAGATGTAGGAGCAAAAATGGCACTGTATTACAATCTAATTCTTCATCAGAAATTTGTTGATTAATTAAAAATATTCTAGCTATTTGATTTTGAACATAGCCTATATTCCATGTGACAGTATGAAAGTACAGAAAGGTCTAAGGTAAGTTTATGGTGTCTTCCTTCATTATTCATTCCCACCCCTTGAGATAATCCTTATTAACTTTTAGATACAGCAGTAGGAAATGTGAATGTAAAAAGATCCAAGATTTTTAAATTTGAGAAAAGTGATCTGTTATCTTCCTTTAGAGGAGAGAAGCACAAGTTGCCTTTAAAACGTGCTTCTAGGGACATTCCTGATGGTTCAGTGGTTAAGACTTTGCTTTCCAATGCAGGGTGTGTGGGTTTGATCCCTGGTTGGGGAACCAAGATCCTAGATGCCTTGAGGCCAAAAAATCAAAACACGAAACAGAAACAATATTGTAACAAATTCAATAAAAACTTTAAAAATGGTCCGTGTAAAAAAACATCAAAAAAATTTTGCTTCTTACTGATGAGAGACCTGACCCCACTTCTGTATGAGCACCAAGGGCATGAGAATTCTGTTTTCCATCCAGAAATGCTGGAAGTAGGGAGACGCCCAGGTATTTGGGGGAGGCCCCTGTACACACATTTCTGAGGGCCCAGATGCCAGAGGGCAAGTGCACAGCAGCAAACTGCACGTGGACCTACGATGCCTCAGCATCCAGACTCCCCAGGATGGTCTCCAAGTCTGGGATGAGTGAGGACAGAAGCCTAGGCCAATGGCAGGGACTTCTGAGGCACACACAGTACTGCCAGGTCCAATTAAAAAAAAAAAAAACACAACTTCCATTTCCTGTGGAAGGTACTGGGTCTGCAGTCAACTTTTGCTTGGGCTTCCCAGGTGGCGCCTTGGTAAAGAATCTGTCTGCTAATGCAGGAGGCACAGGAGTCGCAGTTTTGATCCCTGGGTCGGGAAGATGCCCTGGAGTAGGAAATGGCAACCCACTCCAGTATTCTTGCCTGGAAAATCCCATGGACAGAGGAGCCTGGCAGACTGCAGTCCATGGGGTCACAAAGAGTTGGACATGGCTGAGCAGAGCACCAGTGTTCTTTATGGGCAAACATTTAGAAGGAACTATGGAGAAGTCAACTCTGAGGTCCAAGGGTAATGCTTCCAGCGATCCTTTCTGATCTGTTGTTATGTTCCCTACCATTGCCCACAGGGCTTGTAGAATACTGCCAGACTTTTTACTTGTGTGAGCTTGAGGGAAATTGCAACATTTACTTGATACAAGAAGTTGAAAGGCAAAATGACTTAACTGAAGAATAGAAGCAGGAAGAGCCGCTTACCCGGTAAACTACCTTGTGGTTCTGGAAAATGAGACGCATGTCCCGCACAAACTCCCACACATGGTAGTACAAGGTCATCGTCAGCTTGTCCTTGATTTTATTTAACCACATGGGCTCCTCAAGGTCCTGAGAACTGTCTCTAGTCTGTTGACAAAAGTGACAAATGGTAGGCGTAGTTCCAAGTTTCCCTTCTATCAATTTCCACTGTTAAGGACTGAGTGCTTGTATCCCCCAAATTCATATGCTGAAATCCTCACCCCCCACTGTGACGGTCTTAGGAAGTGGGACCACTGGGAGATATTTAGGTAATTGTGAGGATGGGGCCCTCCAAATAGTATTAGTGCCTTTATACAAGAGATCCCAGGGACTTCTCTCTCCCTTTCCACCATATGAGGACAAGATGAGAAGTGGCTGTCTGCAACCTGAAAGAAAGCCCTCCCCATGCTGGCACCCTGATCTTGACCTTTCAGCCTCTGGCCACCCAATCTATGGTAGTTTGTTATAACAGCCTAAGCTTCTAAGGGCTGAGCTGACTAAGACATCCATCAACAAGGTGAAGAAACTGGCGATGTGTGCCCATTGATTCATATCACAAATTTGACAAATACCAGTTTGCAGTTTTTGTTGCTGTTACTTACATAATGTGGTTCTGAGACAAAAAAGGAGCTTTTCGGAGAGCAATAGACCTTCAAGAGGAGAAACTCACATTTCTGCCAAAGATAGACGAGATTTTTAAGTGACGAGCAGCTTGGAAAGAATGAGCTCTTACATATGCTCAGATCAATGCACAACCCCCAAACCTGCAGACCTCCCAAAACAAACACAGAATGGGAATTTTCTGTGGCTTATGGATTTTGGCGTCAGGTAATGTGATCAGAACACATCAAGGCACAGCAGTTTGCCTTGGGCACTCTTCCTCCTGCTCCCTGCAAGATGGTGCTCCTTCTCTTGTGTAAACAGAAAGGAGGGGGCTTAGGTTTACATTTCAACTCACCAACTGCTCTCTAGGCAGCATCCACTTCTGCAGGATCTCAGACTCCTGATAAATTGGCTGGCTTTCTGGGCAACGTTTTTTAAGATCCTTTATCTGGCAGAAGATGCAACTCCACGGGTTCCTGAGAGGTCAAATATAAGGTCAGCAAAGCTGGCTTCTCTGTGACTCAACCATTGTCTCCATAGCTGCTAAAGTCCTCTGTTTAGGAGTAACTGGTAGTTTCCACCTGTACACAACTTCTCTCTGACACCCTTCTGCACTGAAGCCCCATTTGGGCTCAACTGCCAAAAACAGCTCTCCCATCAACAGTGGTAGAAGATTGATGGTCTAAGTGAAGTACCACAGTAGGTCAGGACCCTCATTCTCCAAAACTTAGGGTTCCTGTCTGAGCTACTGTGAGTTTGGTCATGAACTCTGCCTTTTAGAAGTAAGAACTGGAAATTGGTATGTTAAGCACTGGAGTCTTGGGCCTTGATAATCCATCAACTCACAGTAAAAATCATGAAAGCAGCCCTTCTTCTCAGCTTTGCTGAAAAAGCACAGAGCATAAGCCATAGGCATTATTTTCTTCAGTCATTTCTATCTTTGTGTCTAGAATCTGCACTGCAGAAACTTCTTGGAAGGGAAATCGACCAAGAGAGGGCCAGATGTTTTTCATGTGCCCCTAGATTTGCTCTCTACTCTTCTCTACAAGGTTCTCTGTCCTGGGGCACTCTTGATAATCTGAGAAAAAGAGAGAGTGATCCAACCTAGAGATGTCATTTAGCATCTCTCCTGGGCCACCCCAGAGGTTGCTCAAGGGGGCCCATTACAGTGCCCATGGTGCAGCGTGGCCTGCATTACATAGAGCCTCCACAGAAAAGTGAATTCTTCTACCTCTGCAGAATGCCCAGCTGCAGACATTTATGCTGAATTCCTGTCAGTTCAGTTCAGTTCAGTTGCTCATTGTGTCAGACTCTTTGCGACCCCGTGGACTGCAGCACGCCAGGCCTCCATGTCCATCACCAACTCCCAGAGTTTACTCAAACTCATGTCCATCGAGTCGGTGATGCCATCCAGCATCTCATCCTTTGTCGTGCGCTTCTCCTCCCACCTTCAATCTTTCCCAGTATCAGGGTCTTTTCCAATGAGTCAGTTCTTCACATCAAGTGGCCGAAGTATTGGAGTTTCAGCTTCAACATCAGTCTTTTCAATGAATATTCAGGACTGATTTCCTTTAGGATGGACAGGTTGGCTCTCTTTGCAGTCCAAGGGACTCTCAAGAGTCTTCTCCAACAACACAGTTCAAAACCATCAATTGTTCGGTGCTCAGTTTTCTTTATAGTCCAACTCTCACATCCATACATGACCACTGGAAAAGCAATAGCCTTGACTAGATGGACCTTTGTTGGCAAAGTAATGTCTCTGCTTTTTAAAATGCTCTCTAGGTTGTTCATAACTTTCCTACCAAGGAGTAAGCATCTTTTAATTTCATGGCTGCAATCACCATCTGTAGTGATTTTGGAGCCCAAGAAAATAAAGTCTGCCACTGTTTCCCCATCTGTTTGCCATGAAGTGATGGGACCAGATGCCATGATCTTAGTTTTCTGAATGTTGAGTTTTAAGCCAACTTTTTCACTGTCCTCTTTCACTTTCATCAAGTGGCTCTTTAGTTCTTCTTCACTTTCTGCCATAAGTGTGGTGTCATCTGCACGTCTAGGCTATTGATATATCTCCTGGCAATCTTGATTTCAGCTTGTGCTTCACCCAGCCTGGCATTTCACATGATGTACTCTGCATATAAGTTAAATAAGCAGGGTGACAATATACAGCCTCAAGGTACTCCTTTTCCCATTTGGAACCAGTCTGTTGTTCCATGTCCAGGTCTAACTGTTGCTTCCTGACCTTTTCTCAAAAGACAGGTCAGGTGGTCTGGTATTCCCATCTCTTGAAGAATTTTCCACAGTTTGTTGTGATCCATACAGTCAAAGGCTTTGGCATAATCAATGAAGCAGAAATAGACATTTTTCTGGAAGTTTCTTGCTTTTTCAATGATCCAGAGGATGTTGGCAATTTGATCTCTGTTTCCTCTGACTTTTCTAAAACCAACTTGAACATCTGGAAGTTCATGGTTCATGTATTGTTGAAGCCTTGCTTGGAGAATTTTGAGCATGACTTTACTAGCGTGTGAGATGAGTGCAAATGTGCAGTAGTTTGAGCATTCTTTGGCATTGCCTCTCTTTGCTGAATTCCTGAGGTGGCACAATCTCTGGGAGCTTCATGGGAGCAGATGAGCTACATTAGACTCCTCCCATTTTGGAGGAAAAGTGCTCTGTCCTCATAGGGACGGACATAACCCTGGTAGAGATTCTCCTCCTTGGCCACAGGAATTCTACTACTTCTAGAATACCTTCTCCTTCTATGTGTTATCTGACATATCATCACCTCTGATCAAAGATACACTTTATCACAAAGGAAATGCAGCAGTGGATTCACACCCACAGAAGTCAGGCATCTTATCCTAAACCCTGAGATTCAAGATCAGCTGACTTGATAAAAGTGCGATGATCATCTTCTGAAGGCTCAGAACAGTCCCAGCTTTGTCAGCTTTGTGATATTCCCATTTTGTTGTTGTTGATCAGTCGCTCAGTCGTGTCCAACTCTTTGCGATCCCATGGATTTTTGCATGCTAGGCTCCTCTGTCCATCACTATCTCCTGGAGTTTTCCCAAACTCATGTTCATTGAGTTGGTGATGCCATCCAATCAACTCATCCTCTGTCATCCCTTTCTCCTCCTGCCTTCAATCTTTTCCAGCATCAGGGTCTTTTCCAATGAGTCGGCTCTTTGCATCAGGTGGCCAAAGTATTGGAGCTTCAGCTTCAGCATCAGTCCTTGCAATGAATATTCAGGAATGATTTTCTTTAGGATTGGCTGGTTTTATCTCCTTTCAGTCCAAGGAACTCTCAGGAGTCTTCTCCAGCACCATGATTCAAAAGGATCAATTCTTTGATGCTTAGTTTTCTTTATGGTTCAACTCTCACATCCGTACATGATTAAAGGCAAAATAATAATTTTGACTATATGGACCTTTGTCAGCAAAGTGATGTCTCTGCTTTTTAATATGATATCTAGGTTTGTCATAACTTTTCTTCCAAGGAGCAAGCATCTTTTAATTTCGTGGCTGCAGTCACCATCTGCAGTGATTTTGGAGCCCAATAAAATCTGTCACTATTTCCACTTTCCCCCCATCTATTTGCCATGAAGTGATGGGACCAGATGCCATGATCTTAGTTTTATGAATGTTAGGTTTTAAGTCACCTTTTCCACTCTCTTCTTTCCCCCTCATCAAGAGGCTCTTTACTTCCTCTTTGATTTCTGCCATTAGAGTGGTATCATCTCCATATCTGAGGTTGTTGATATTTCTCCTAGCAATCTTGATTCCAGCTTGTGGTTTATCCAGTCCAGCATTTTCCATATGTACTCTGCATACAAGTTAAATAAAAAGAGTGACAATATACAACCGTGTAGGAATCCTTTCCCAATTTTAAACTAGTCAATTTTTCCATGTCCAGTTCTAACTGTTGCTTCTTGACTCCCATACAGGTTTCTCAGGAGACAGGGAGGGTGGTCTGGTATTCCCATCTCTTTGAGAATTTTCCAGTTTTTTATTTTGTGATCCACACAGTCAAAGGCTTTCGTGTCATCAATGAAGCAGAAGTAAATGCTTTTTCCTGGAACTCTCTTGCTTTTCCCATGATCCAGTGAATGTTGGCAACTTGATTTCTTTTTCCTCTGCCTTTTCTAAATCCAGCTTGTACAGTGGAAGTTCTTGATTCATGTACTGCTGAAGCCTAGCTTGAAGTATTTTGAGTGTTACCTTGCTAGCATGTGAAATGAACACAATTGTAGAGTAGTTTGAACATTCTTTGGCACTGGAATGAAAACTGACATTTTCCAGTCCTGTGGCCACTGCTGGATTTTCCAGATTTGTGGCCATGTTGACTGACTGCAGCAGTTTCACAGCATCATCTTTCAGGACTTGAAATAGCTCAACTGGAATTCCATCACCTCCACTAGCTTTGTTTATATTAATGCTCCTAAGGCCCACTTGACTTCACACTCTAAGATGTTTGGCTCTTAGTGAGTGACCACACCATGGCAGTTATTTGGTCTTCTGTGTATTCCTGCCACCTCTTTTTAATCTCTCCTCTTATGTTAGGTCCTTACCATTTCTGTCCTTTATTGTGCCCAGCCTTGCATGGAATGTTCCCTTAATATTTCCAATTTATTTGAATAAATCTCTAGTCTTTCCATTCTATTGTTTTCCTCTATTTCTTTGCATTGTTCATCGAAGAAGACCTTCTTAGCCCTCATTGCTATTCTCTGAAACTCTGCTTTCAGTTGGGTATATCTTTCCCTTTCTCCTTTGCCTTTCACTTCTCTTCTTTCCCCAGCTGTTTGTAAGGCTTCCTCAGACAACCATTTTGCCTTTTTGCATTTCTTTNCTTTATTGTGCCCAGCCTTGCATGGAATGTTCCCTTAATATCTCCAATTTATTTGAATAAATCTCTAGTCTTTCCATTCTATTGTTTTCCTCTATTTCTTTGCATTGTTCATTGAAGAAGACCTTCTTAGCCCTCATTGCTATTCTCTGAAACTCTGCTTTCTCCTTTGCCTTTCACTTCTCTTCTTTCCCCAGCTGTTTGTAAGGCCAACTCAGACAACCATTTTGCCTTTTTGCATTTCTTTTTCTTTGGGATGATTTTGGTCACTGCCTCCTGTATAGTGTTACAAACCTTTGTCCGTAGTTCTTTGTCCATAGTAGGCACTCTGCATACTGGATCTAATCCCGTGAATCAATTTGTCACCTCCACTGTATATTTGCAAGGGGTTTGATTTAGGTCATACCTGAATGGTCTAGTGGTTTTCCCTACTTTCTTCAATTTAAGCCCAAATTTATTCAGATGACCAGTATATCTACCACTGTGAGCAAAATTCCCTTAGAAGAAATGGAGTGGGACTCATAGTCAATCAAAGGGTACAGAATACAATATTCGGTGCAATCTGAAAAACAACAGAATGTTCTTGATTTGTTTCCAAAGCAAGCCATTCAATATCATAGTAATCCAAGTCTATGCCCCAACCACTGATGCCAAAGAATCTGAAGCTGATTAGTTCTATGAAGACCTACAACATCTAGAATGAACACCAAAAAGGGGTGTCCTTTTCATCATAGTGGATTGGAATGCAAAATTAGGAAGTCAAGAGATACCCAGAATAACAGGCAGGTTTGGTCTTGGAGTACAAAATGAAGCAGAGCAAAGCCTAACAGTTTCGTCAAGAGAACATGCTGGGCAAAGCAAACACCCTTTTCCAACAACCCAGGAGATGACTGCACCCGGACATCACCAGATGGTCAATACTGAAATCAGATTATGTTCTTTGCAGCCAAAGATGGAGAAGCTCCTATTATATCATCAGCAAAAGCAAGAGCTGGAGCTGACTGTGGCTCAGATCATCAATTCTTTATTGCAAAATTCAGCCTCAGATTGATGTTTCCATAGCAGTTGGTATATGTTTTAGACCAGCAGCTAATATACAGCGTCATCACCCCATCAAAATGCATGGGTCCGGGAATCAAGAGAGGGAAGTGAGGGTTATTCCTTTCTCTATTATACCTAATCACCACTTGAAGAATTTTCTTCTCATTAATCTACTGCTACTAGCACTGTTAAACAGCTATGTATCTTATTTCTGAATCTGGATACGTAAGGACTCTGCTTCTGAATCAAGACACATACAATAAGAGACAACTTTGCAGTCTAGTGTGCATGATGGGAGAAACACAAGAAGGAAGGGCAGGAAGGAGCCGGTCTCACTCACTTGGTAGCAAGTTTAGGTGGAATGTGGCAGTTCCCATGAAAGAACCTTGGACACGTGTCACAGGATAATGATGCTTTCTCTCTACTGCACACCTCGCATTTATTTGAGTCTTCTGGCTAGAAGGGGAAATGATGTAGACATCATTGGGATCAGCAAGACTCTGGAAAGTCAACCCTGTGGTTGGCACTGTAGACACACAGCCTTTACTTGTACCCAGGCGATATTTGGAAACCATTCTCAAAATGGTTTACAAGAGTTCAGGGAGAAGACAGTCTGGTCTGCAGTGAAATTCAGGAGGAAGTGGCTGTGTGTTAAACTTTCAAAGTTTTATTTATAGAGACAGATATTCTGACAAGTCTTTCAACAACCACAGAAAAGGATAAATTAAAGATAATCTGAGAAATTTGTTATTCTGAAGGCAAAATCTGTCTGAGGAATACAGCGTCTCATCTAGCTGTCTGCTGCTGCTGCTGCTAAGTCGTGTCAGTCGTGTCCGACTCTGTGCGACCCCACAGACGGCAGCCCACCAGGCTCCCCCATTCCTGGGATTCTCCAGGCAAGAACACTGGACTGGGTTGCCATTTCCTTCTCCAATGCATGAAAGTGAAAAGTGAAGTGAAGTCGCTCAGTCGTGTCCAACTCTCAGCGACCCATGGACTGCAGCCCACCAGGCTCCTCCGTCCATGGGATTTTCCAGGCCAGAGTACTGGGGTGGGGTGCCATTGCCTTCTCCATCTAGTTATCTACACTGCATCATTTACACTGACTCACTGAAGAGTGATTTGCTGAGGTTTTTTTTTTTTGTCTTTTGGTCGTGTTGCATGGCATGTGGGAATCTTAGTTCTCTGACCAGGGGCTGAACCTGCACCGCCTGCACTGGAAGCAGTGTTGTAACCATTGAGCTGCTGGGAAAGTCCCTACTGAGACTTTACATGCTAGGATAAACATCTGAGAGATCACTGCATCCCATTTTCCTTGCTGTAAGTTCTCTGTGAATTGAAGGACCTGGGGAGGCATTCCTGGGCTATGGATTTTGTGCTGGAGAGCCCCTGAACCTGCAACAATGCCTCTGGTTGGAAAGACGATGGGCACAGATAATCAGGTGTATGCCAGGGCAGACAGACCTCTCTGGTTCTGAAGCCTAGGGAAAGCCATCCCAGGACTTAGCTTGGCATTGAGGTGTGGAGGTGCCATCTCTCAATGGCTGGGAACTGTGGTAATGGCAACCACTGGAGTTGAAGGTCAAGGTCTTACCCTAATTTTTTGAGCCCATGGAAGACCTGGTGCTTTGCCTGTGTAAGGAAGATGGAAGGGCCCACAAAGTCGATTGGTGCGGGATTTTTTACCAGGCTCAATATGTGGGGCCTTTAGCCAGATTTTCTTTCATTCCTTGACATACTAAAGGGCTGGGATGGAGTGGGAGGTGAGAGGGAGAGTCAAGAGGGAGGGGACATGTGTATACCTATGGCTGACATATATAGACCTGTGACTGACTCATGCTGAGGTATGGCAGAAACTGACACAATATTGTAAAGCAATTATCCTTCAGTTAAAAATAAATAAAATTTATTTTTTAAAAGAAAAATATTGACAGTGTTTGCATCTGAGTATTGTGGAATAACAAGCAGCACATGTTAAAATTACAGAATTTATGAGGACTTCCCTGGCATCCTAGTGGTTAACACTTCCCCTTCCAATGCAGGGGGTGCAGGTTCAATCCCTGGTTGAGGAACTAAGATCCCATATGCCTCAAGGTCAAAAAACCAAAACATAAAACAGAAGCAACATTGTAACAAACTCAATAAAGACTTTAAAAATGGTCCACATTAAAAAAAATCTTAAAAAAAAACTTATAGAATTTATAGACCAAAATAAGAATGATCAAGGAAGGAGACCATTGGTGGGCAAGAAGAATTAAATTTCTTCCTTTTTATTTTTGGTGATAATCTATGTGGCAATAACATGTGAATCTCTATATACTATGATTTCTATGTATGAGGGTCATGTGTCTGTTCTGCAGAAGTGCCCAGAGAATGGGCACCTGGGCCCTCTCCTGGGCCACCTGAGTGGAAAGATAACCATGTGGTGAGAAACAGTTCATAATGGATAGCAGCTCTTCATCTAGATGAAACCACCCTTTCTACACCACGGGCTAGAAGAAGAAATTCACACGACAGTGCTTGCATGACTGTCTAGGTATAAAACAGTTGCAGATTTGGGGACTGGCCCGCCTGGTGATGGGTAGCTGGGACTCTGGTGGGTGTTGAGGAAGTGGGGAGGTGGTGGGGAGGGCCATTCAGCTCTTCCTTCTAGAAACACTCTTTATGCTTTGTTCCGTGACACTCCTTTCTCTTTGATTTTTCTAACATGTTTCTTCTTTCTTTTCAGCTTCCAGACCTGGAATGTTGGAATTCTGCAGGGCTCTGTCCTGTTGTGCCCTGCCCATTTTCCTCTCCTCAGTTCAGTTCAGTTCAGTCGCTCAGTAGTGTCCGACCCTTTGCGACCCCATGAATCGCAGCACACCAGGCCTCCCTGTCCTCTCCAACTCCCGGAGTTCACCCAAACTCACATCCATCGAGTCGGTGATGCCATCCAGCCATCTCATCCTCTGTCGTCCCCTTCTCTTCCTGCCCCCAATCCCTCCCACCATCAGGGTGTTTTCCATTGAGTCAACTCTTCGCATGAGGTGGCCAAAGTACTGGAGTTTCAGCTTCAGCATCATTCCTTCCAAAGAACACCCAGGACCCATCTCCTTTAGAATGGACTGGTTGGATCTCTTTGCAGTCCAAGGGACTCTTAACAGCCTTCTCCAACACCACAGTTCAAAAGAATCGATTCTTTGGCGCTCAGCTTTCTTCACAGTCCAACTCTCACATCCATACATGACCCCTGGAAAAACCATAGCCTTGACTAGATGGACCTTTGTTGGCAAAGTAATGTCTCTGCTTTTTAATATGCTATCTAGGTTGGTCATAATTTTCCTTCCAAGGAGTAAGTGTCTTTTAATTTCATGGCTGTAATCACCATCTGCAGTGATTTTGGAGCCCCCCAAAATAAAGTCTGCCACGGTTTCCACTGTTTCCCCATCTATTTGCCATGAAGTGATGGGACCAGATGCCATGATCTTCGTTTTCTGAATGTTGAGCTTTAAGCCAACTTTTATACTCTCTGCTTTCACTTTCATTAAGAGGCTTTTTAGTTCCTCTTCACTTTCTGCCATAAGGGCGGTGTCATCTGCATTTTCCTCTCCTAGATGACCACAACTACTCCCATGACCTACCACATGCATCCCTGGGCTTTCAGACCTGTGTTTCTGGTCTCCTGGTCTTCTTTTGAGTACGCAAGCATCCAAATGCTACTTTTTTTTTAATCATAAAATTATATGTCTTTCATCATATCTAGAACCCACTGTACCCCAGACCACAGTCCTTGTCTTTCTGTCTTGAATGTGTTCCTCTTTTGGTGCCCCCTCACCTCATTAAGTACTCTTGCCTGGAAAATCCCATGGATGGAGGAGCCTGGTAGTCTGCAGTCCATGGGGTCACTAAGAGTTGGACACGACTGAGAGACTTCCCTTTCACTTTTCACTTTCATGGATTGGAGAAGGAAATGGCAACCCACTCCAGTGTTCTTGCCTGGAGAATCCCAGGGACGGGGGAGCCTGGTGGACTGCCGTCTATGGGGTCTCACAGAGTCGGACATGACTGAAGTGACTTAGCAGCAGCAGCAGCAGCACCTCATTAAGAACCCAGGAGAATGGAGGTGAACATGGATTCCTTCCCTTACCCCATCCCAGACATCCAAACCATTACCAGTCCTGCCAATCAGAATTTTTAAATACTTCATCTCATTCTCAGTGTTTCTGTGAGGTCTGTTGCTACAAGAATGCAGAGCTTCTACTTATAGTATTATATGAACCAAAGCAAAATGGCCTGATGCTTCCAAAGCATAATGGTCAGAATATTATCCTTGAGCCCAGTGAGCTGAGGTGAACTGGAACACACATTGACTGGTAGATTCTTTGCATCTATAACTTCAATATAAGAAAAAGAGACACAAAATGCACACATAGGAAATTCTAGGCTGCAAGGCATGTCTTGACCACGTGCTCCCTGTCAATAGGAGAGCTTGAGGAATGGCCTGTTAGGGGGATCCTTGGGGACATCCCTACCTGTGTTTGAGAGGTCCTGGCTTGGGACCATGTAACTGCATTTCCTTCTTCTCACCCTCATGGATGCTGACCACTATTTTTAGGCTACTAAGTCAGGCTTTCTTATGCCATTTGGTGCTAAGAAGACACAAGCAGCAGAAGCCAAGGGGCTAGAGAAGGAAGAGATGCTGTAGAGAGACCCTTCAAGAACTGAGGCGGTGACACCTTATGAGCTGTAAGCCCAGAGGAAACCAAGAGAAGGCATCCATGATGAAGGGTGGGAGATCAACTAATTGATTAACCCAGACGGACTGACTCGTGACCCCCTAGGACTAGGGTTTCCCCAGTGGCTTTAGTGATAAAGAATCTGCTGGCCAATGCAGGAGCCAAGGAGACACGGGTTTGATCCCATGATCAGGAAGATCCCCTGGAGGAGGAAATGGCAACCCACCCCAGTATTCTTGCCAGGAATAATCCCATGGGCAGGCGGGCCAGGTGGGCTGTCTTCCGTGGGGTTGCAAAAAGTCAGACACAACTGAGCATGCATGCATAGCCTAGCATTCACTCCCTAGGAGCAGGTGGAAGCGTTTGGTCTTAATGAACAGTGCAAATATCATCTCTTTCTCCAGAAAACCCAGTGGGTGCAGATCCTAGTTACTGAATCTTTAGCATATAGTCAGTGGAGCAGGTATCCCCAGAAACCAGCTTTGTGAAGATCATGACTTCATGGTTTGGCAGAGATGGCCAAGGTTACCTCTGCTGGAAGTTAGGAAAACGGAAGCTTTTCTATTTCCTTTTTTCACCTTGTAGCTTCTCTCTCACACACTGTCTTGGAGAGGAAGACATCAGCTATCTGACGCCTTCCGCAGAATCCACACAGCATAGACAGTGCCGGTCCGTGAATGCCACATGTTACTTTGAAGGAGAGAATTTGCCTTCATCGGTGGCACTGAGGTCTGCAAAGCCCCTCTGATGGGGTTGAAGGGCAACTCCACAAATGAAAAGATTTTCCAAGTTAGCAGCCTCTTCTGCAGGGCACCCCTGCTTCCCAATCACTCTATTCTTTAAAGTGTCATCTCCATGAAGGAAATAAAATTTACCTTGAAAACAGACCCCCTGAGGCAGGACTCAGTGTGAGTGGCTGTGTGCATGTGAAGAAGAGGTTTTGTTTTGTTTTTGCTTTACCAGGTGACATATGGCTATATATTCATTCTGAAGGGGATTTCTAGATTAGGTCTATACTAGTTCAGCTAGAGTGACCATGAGATGTTTCCATTTTGCTCAATCCTTATTTCATTAAAGCCAGAACCCAGAAAAGCCAGTGAAAATACAGTCAGTGTTGCAAAAGCAACCATCATTAAACACACTTTTTTGTGCCTTCCCAAATCATGCTTTTCCACCTCTAGCTCCATCTTTTATGTCTAATTTTAAGACAGTATGCCCACTGCAGTGGCGTATATTGGAAAAGAATCTAAAAAAAAAAAAAAAAGAGTGGATATATGTATATATATAACTGACTTACTTTGCTGTATACCTGAAACTAATACAACCTTTAAGTCGACTGTACTTCAATAAAAACTTTTTTAAGAAAGACAGTACAGAAACTCACCTACCTCCTAATGAGCTCCACTCCAAGAGCATGTCGAAAGTCCAATTTGTTGGTTAGTCCAACAAAGTTAGCCTAGGTACCCAGCTAACACAATCAACTCTATGGTACGGTACTGTAATAAACTTGTCACACTTTTCACACAAATAATACAGAAAAAGCAAACAAACACAGAGTAAAGAAAACCTTTTTAATGTACAGTTAGAGTACCTTGAGAAGTGCAGTAGTACAGTACAACAGCTGGTATCGACTGAACAGGCAAGGAGGGTTACTGACTGGAGGAGGGACAGGAGGTGGGAGACGGTAGAGCTGAAGGATCGTCAGCGATAGGAGACGGAGGGCAACCTGCAGTTTCACTCACGCCTGATATTGATGACACAGTTTCCCATTCTTTGCTGGATTCAATTCTGTCTACTCTCTTAAAAAAATGATCCAGTGATGTTTGGCTAGCGGCTCTTTTTTTCTCATCATGGATGACACGGTAGCACCGGACTGCACTCTGAACAGCTGCAGCAACCTTCATGTACCGTTCTATGTCTGAGTCGTGTGCCTCAGACACTAAGGCTGCCTCTTCAGATAAACAAAATCCCCTTGCCATTTCCTGCCTCGTGAATCTCTTCAGTTCTGCAGTTACTTCCTCTTGTCTCTCCTCATCCTTCCTCTGGGCCTCCAATTCCTGGAGTTTCTTAGCCATACCAGCTACATCACTGCTGCTTTTACAGTTGCTTCCAGACATCCTGGACTTGAAATAAAGATACTGTACTATTCTTCTTTATACTTCACTGTACAGTAGAGTACACAAAAGCACAATCAGCTGTGGAGGATTCACATACATGACAACACATGCCAAACACATGAACTAACTTATGTGATTGAACATGCAAATGCACGTTCGCATCTTTGAAAGCTTGCAGCTTTGACGTTCATATATAGGGGACTTACTCATCTATTTTTCGAAAACAAATGTACAAGGTCAGTTCTGCCTTGTTATCTATTTTTAAGGATTATCTCCACCCTCTATCTCAAATATTTTAAAACTCAAAGAAGTCCCAGCTTCACACACATAAATGTTTGGAAGTAGCAAAAACACCGTACTATAAAGTCAAGCTTCATCATAATTGATTAGTTTAGAAACTATGAAATAAAGCCAGAGAGATGGAAAATCAACAATATGGTAGGTGAGACAGAATATAATAGTTACCTTTTTCCTTTTTCTTGGTGGGTTTGGTAGGGATTCTTCCTGAAAGAAAAATGAGATTCATGCTGTGATGGGTCCTTGTTTCTACTTCGTGAGCTCAGTAATGCCAACTGCCTTTCATTCATGTTCCACTCTCAACACAAGCTTGAGGGATCTTCATGGGAAATAACCTCCCTCTCCAAGTCTGTAACGTGCTGCTCTCTGTCACCCAGCCTCAGATTTAAAGTCAGCTTTAAAAACTGCATCCTCGCTCTTGCTCTCCTCATAAAGTCTTGCCAGAATTTCCTTTACAACCACTTCCTTCCCATCCCCCAGTATCCCTCTAAATTGTGTATTTATACCTTGAGTACTATAGCTACTCCACTGGTACTCCATCCTAGTGAGTGATTGACAGGTGGCAGGCCTTATCAGTGGCCTTGGACACACACTCTCTTTGGGGAGACAAGTGGGAAAAGCTGGCACAGAATTGGTAAGAATGATAAAGTTTAAACTGTGCACTCAGAATATTTCAGGATCCAGAAATGGGTAAGTATAGTAGGCTAAATAATGTCTGTTGTGCTGGGGTCCAGCCCTGGTGGATCCAGGGTGATTCGAAGGTGGGGATGGAGTTGGCGTCCTTGGAAATAACTTATTTAATTACAGATAGAGAGGGATTAGAAAATTAGCAGAGAAAAAGAGGCTGAATCACTTGGTTTACAGGGAATACCAATCACCATCTACGTAGGCTGCAGGCATCTTCCCGTTCTCCCAAAGGAGAGGAGGAACTGAGGCCCCCCTGGTCCAATCTTAGAAGGCCAGGCAAATTTAGCAGGCTTGGTGGGTACCCATGCACCAGATGGGAATTCAGCTAGAAAATAGTAGGAGAGAAAAAGAGGCTGAATAACTTGGTTTACATGGGATACCAAAAAAATTCCAAGACAAGGAACTTGCACCATCTATGTTGGGCCACCAGCGCCACTTGAATATCGGAAGGTGCCCCTCCTTGGGCTCCTTCTCACGTGGGCTTGAAAGCCGGGGCAAGTAAGTAGACGTGGCGGGCACCCATGCTCCAGATGGGAATTCAGCCAGAAAAATGGAGAGCAAGAAAGAAGCAACATGGGGGAATCAGTCTTTCTGGAAACTGATCCAATTTCTTTATTTTTGGGTTTGCTTATATACCTTTTGTTACACATAGGGATGAATACAGAGTCACGTGGGGGTCAGCAGTCCTGACCTTTATCAAAATCAGGTGCTTTACATTAAAAAAGGTCTTAGGGGTTTTACATCATCTTCTGGCCATGAGGCCTGCTGACTTTTTACCACCCTTTCTTTCTGTTAACCAAAAAACTTATGTTTTCCAAGGGTGTTTTTTCTTAAGCCAGGCACCACCCTCCAAATAAAGTTGCATTCCTATAGGGTAAGGGTGTAGTGAGTTACAATCAAGAAAGGAATTTATTTAACCCAAGGTTAACATGATTAATCTTAAAGGTNNCCATCTGCAGTGATTTTGGAGCCCCCCAAAATAAAGTCTGACACTGTTTCTACTGTTTCCCCATCTATTTCCCATGAAGTGATGGGACCGGATGCCATGATCTTCGTTTTCTGAATGTTGAGCTTTAAGCCAACTTTTTTGCTCTCCTCTTTCACTTTCATCAAGAGGCATTTTAGCTCCTCTTCAGAGGCTGCGACGGCACAGGAATGGCCAAGAGGAGCCACCCCACGTCCGAGGTCACGGGCAGCGGCTGGGAGGAGCCACCCCGCGTACGAGGTCAGGAGCAACAGTCTGGAGGAGCCACCCCACATCCAAGGCCAGAGTCGGGGGCTGGGAGGAGCCACCCCGCACCCGAGGCCAGGGGCGGCAGCCAGGAAGATCAACCAACCTAGATAGTATATTCAAAAGCAGAGACATTACTTTGTCGACTAAGGTCCGTCTAGTCAAGGCTGTGGTTTTTACTGTGGTCATGTATGGATGTGAGAGTTGGACTGTGAAGAAGGCTGAGCACTGAAGAATTGATGCGTTTGAACTGTGGTGTTAGAGAAGACTCTTGAGAGTCCCTTGGACTGCAAGGAGATACAACCAGTCCATTCTGAAGGAGATCAGCCCTGGGATATTTTTGGAAGGAATGATGCTAAAGCTGAAACTCCAGTACTTTGGCCACCTCATGAGAAGAGTTGACTCATTGGAAAAGACTGATGCTGGGAGGGATTGGGGGGAGGAGGAGAAGGGGATGACCCAGGATGAGATGGCTGGATTGCATCACCGACTCGATGGACGTGAGTCTGAGTGAACTCCGGGAAATAGTGAGGAACAGGGAGGCCTGGCATGCTGCAATTCATGGGGTCGCAAAGAGTCAGACACGACTGAGCGACTGAACTGAACTGAGTCTGAAGATAGTGATAAAGTTACATTTTTACATAGCAAGGACACAGTGATTTATAACAAAGTGCAGTGATCTATTGCAAAAGAGAAAATTCATTAACTCAAAAAGGTTAGTATTGCTAACCTTAAAAACTACTATATTTCCTTTTCTATATTCCAAATACATTGATTAATATATTCCCAGGTGCTTAAGGATATGGAGGCCTGGAGGCAATCATTGACTCAACAATGAGAAAAGCCCTATGCTAATTAAGATTCTCAAAATACTCCAAAACTCTGTGCTGTTTATGGTTGAGAGGTAGTAAACAATCATGTGGGTAGTGGTAGGAGTATGGATAATCCTGTCACACAAGCTAGTTTGCCAGCAGAGAGCTTTGACCTGAGACACCCTTGTCACACCCAGGGCAGGGAATTAGCAGCAAGTATTGGCACAACAAATGAAAAACCCTTCACCAATATAATTCCTAACCAACCCACTATACTAATAATTTCTAACTTCCCAAAAGAATTTGCCTTTAGTAAGTCTAAAACATCTCGTGCCTCTCACGATTGGGAGGCTGTAAACAAACACATGAACCCGTACAGGCAGGCTAGATAACCTTCAGAGGAGTTCGTAACTTGAAACACTCTCGTCACGCCCAGGAATTTTTATTGACTTGGAGCTGTAAGTTAACTCCTTCTCCAAGAGAGGTAATGGTGGGGAACAGCCCCCCATAAAGCCAGAGGTGTAGGCGAGAGCATGAAGCAGTAAAGTACATAGATTCTGATTTTGGGGGTAGATGCTCGGGAACAGGGGGTTTCCTGAGGCTTGATCACGCCTTTGCGTATGCCAAGCCTCCTTCCTCATGACCTTTGCAATGCGCGGAGTTCCTCATGCTGGCTTCCGGCACTGTTGTTCCCCATACTTCCCCATCCCCACCAAGATGTTCACATCCCAATCTCCAGACCCGTGAATGTGCTAACTTATACAGTAAAAGGGACTTTGGTCCCTATTAGAGGGGACAGGAGGACCAGAGTCAGTGGTAGGCGATGTGATGAGAGAACAAGAGCTGGAGTGGCGTGAGGAAGGGCCACAAGCCAAGGAATGAAGGCTGCTCCCATAAGCTGAAAAAAGCAAGGGGCAGATTCTCCCTGGAAGGTTCCAGGAGGAGCCAGCCATGCTGAACCTTGACTTGAGTCCTGTGACACTGATCTCATGCTTCTGGTCGGCAGAACTGTGTGATAATAGATTTACGCTGTCTTAAGGCACTAAGTTTGTGGGAAATTGTTACAGCTGCAATAGGAAGCAAGCTCAGGGAATTTCCAAGGACTCCAGCCCAGTGTGTTGTTTGAGCTGGACCTTGCAGGGTGAGTGGGGTTGATCAGGTGGAAAGGTGATGGAGGTCATTTGACGTCTCCATGGGTTAAAGTTCCCCACCCTGTAATCTATCTTGCATTCCCTGATCAGATTCTTACCTTTACAACACTCTTTCAACTTAGTCAGTCAGTCCTGAACCCAAACCCCCGATTGCCCCATGATTAAATGAAAGACTCAGTCTTTTGTCTTGGGCCTCAAGGCCTCTACAATCAGCCCTGTTCATGTAGGAAGCCTTAGCACCCACAACTTCTCGACAAATCATACCATCCTTTCTATGCAGAATTTCTCAGTCCTACCTTTTTCCTTGCTGGAACTAGTCTTCTTTTAAGACCTAGCTCAGTGCAAACTGTTCCATGAAACTGGCCTCAACTTCAAAGACAGAAACAACCTTCCCTATCCTGAGCTACTGTGTCTCTTCCTGCCAGCGAATCTCATTATCCTACCCATGAGCTGTGCCGTCCTGTGCTTATAAATGAGTAGTTGTCTTCCTGGTTAGGGGCTGGGGGCCACACTTTACAGTCCCTGTGGCTTTAGATGTATTCAATAACTATCTTCTCATCATTATAGTGGCACAAGGATGGACCATCTGGGGCATGTGGTACAGAGCCAGGAGGCATGAGTTCGTCTGTGACAGAGATCTGGCCTGTTTTGTTCACATCAGGGGCTGATATGAGGATCAAAGAGATATTTTATTTTAAAATATCCTTTTTCAAGAATGAACTTCATAAGTCTATCTAGAAAACACTCATTCTGATGCATTATTTTCAGATACATAGTTCTATTATTGTTATTTTACACATTCCCCTGACAAAGTCTAAGATCTTCCCCCACCACACATTGGCAATTATTAGTGGCAGCGCTAAGGTCACAATTTTTACTGTTCTACCTCCAAAACTGTAAGAGTTTGAATACTACTCAGCCATAGAAAAGAACAAAATTTTGTCATTCGCAGCCACACAGATGGACTTGAAGGGCATTATGCTAAGTAAGCGAATGTCAGACAGAGAAAGATAAATGTAAGCATGGCATCACTTATATGTGGAATCTAAATATATATATATATATATAACAAACTAGTAAATATAACATTAAAAAAAGCAGACTCAGAGATATAGAGAACAAACTAGTGGTTAACAGTGAAGTGGGGAGAGGAACAACATAGAAGTAGGGAAGTGGGAGATACAATTAGTGGGTATAAGACAGGCTCAAGGTTGTATTGTACAATATGGGGAATATAGCCAATATTTTGTAATAATTGGAAGTGGAAAGTAACTTTTAAATATTGAATAAAAGTTTTAAAAATTTAAGTGTAAAAGTTTGCACACTTAGAGGATTGAGTTGTAATGAAAGCCAGCAAAGATAGCACCCACATGAACTATTAGGGATAATATATGCCTTGTGACCTAGG
The DNA here is from genome assembly GCA_006410935.1 of Redunca redunca. NCBI lineage: Eukaryota > Metazoa > Chordata > Mammalia > Artiodactyla > Bovidae > Redunca > Redunca redunca. The sequence continues at coordinate 466,533 of SJYQ01091777.1, read as the reverse complement.
CATGGTGATTTGCTGGAAGTGTCCTGCTAAAGCTTGAAACCAGTGGCCCATGGCACAAAACCCTTGATTGCAGCGCTCTGACGCTAGAATACCTGAATCAACTTTTTCAGGGGCCATCCCCCGCAGCGCACACTCTGCTTCCAGTTCTTGGAGGCTTTGTGGCCTCCTTCTTCTTCAAACTCCTTGAGGGTGAACCACTTTCCATTCTTATCCTTTATACACTTTTCTGAGGAGCCTGTGAGACCAAGACAAGGTGAGCTCCCTTTCTTGCCAGGGCATGCACCAGCCTGTGAAAACCCCAAGACTTGACCTGCCACCTCATGAATCTGGGCCACCTGTTTTGGATTCAGAATCAGCAACAGGAGAGCAGAGTCCCCTCTTGGGGACCCAGAGCAGACTGAAAGGCAAGGGTAGGAGCCAACTTCCTGTCCAGTATGCATGCTTTGACCTTCATGTAATGAGAAGGACAATAATTACTACCTGGGAGTGCGTTCTCACTCACTTCAGTCGTGTCTGACTCTTTGGGACCCTATGGACTGTAGCCTGCCAGGCCCCTCTGACCATGGGATTCTCCAGGCAAGATACTGGAGAGGGTTGCCATTCCCTCCTCCAAGGGGATTTTTCCGACCCAGGGATTGAACCCTCATCTCTTTTGTCTCCTGCATTGGCAGGCAGGTTCTTTACCACCAGTGCCACCTGGGAAAACCCCAGTTACTACCCACATTTAGTTAAAAAATATTATGTTCAAAAGAGAAAAAAAGAGAATGCATCTAAAGATGAGTAGGGAAGATTCTTTCTCTTCCCTTCTCTGAGACCTGAGATAGAGCCAGGCTGAGTTTCTGAGGGGGCAAGTGAGGTCACACGGGGGTCACCACAGCTACATCTCCCTTGTCTTGTACAAAAGTCGATCATTTCAGCTAAAGGCAAGCAACTGTTTCTCATATTTTGAATTCAAGCTATTTTATGTTAAAAGAAATTAGGAAATGCTATAAAGTGGGAAAAGTTAAATTATATATGTGCTATGGCCACCTGATTCGAAGAACTGACTCATTGGAAAAGACCCTGATACTGGGAAAGATAGAAGAGGGGAGGAGAAGGGGATAACAGAGGAAGAGATGGTTGGATGGCATGACTGACTCAATGGACGTGAGTTTGAGTAAACTCTGGGAGTTGGTGATGGACATGGAGGGCTGGCATGCTGCAGTCCATGGGGTTGCAAAGAGTCGGATGCAACTGAGCGACTGAACTGAACTGATACAGTCATAAGGCAAACATTTATATATGGACTTCCCTGGTGGTTCAGACGGTAAAGACTCTGCCTGCAATGAGGGTTTGATCCCAGGCTCAGGAAGATTCTGTGGAGAAGGGAATGGTTTACCTACCTTGCCTGATGAATCCCACAGACTGTGGAACCTGCCAGGCTACAGTCTATACGGTGGCAAAGAGTCTGACATGACTGAGCAACTAACATACACATAAAAGCAAAAAACCCATTTATATTGGATTGGCCAAAAAGCTCATTTGGAGTTTTCTGTAAGATATGGAAAACTTGAACAAGCTTTGCCCAACCCAATACTTGTTGGTATCGAATGAACTATATTTTGGGAGGAGGGAATCAGTTATGATAGATGAGCAAGGTGAGCATTTGTACTATAACAATTATAATTTTCAAGCTTTTACATCTATTATCTCGCTTTTTTCTCATAATATGGTGAGGCAAGTTTTATTATTATTCCCATTTGGGTGAAGACTAAGTTCAGTATGAGAGATACTACATTGACCCACACAAAATAGACACTCTTGGTACAGCTGAAACTCAAATCCAGGTCTTCTGAGCCTAAAGGCTGTGCTCTTTTTCAGTGAGCAAATGGCCAGACAGACATTACAGGGAATCGACTGTGAAGGCTTTTGTTGGGTTTCTCAAATGTGTACATCTCCATCCTGTTATTGAAGCACTTGCCCTTGTATTGGGTGCAGGTGGGAACCTGTGGGCGCTTTCCATGGCAGGAGAGGAGATGGCTGGGTTAGCTAATGTTCATTAATTTAAAAAGTGTGGAAATGCCGGTCTTTCCTCCAGCCTCTCTGGGATGCTATGTGGAAAAGAGCCAACAGAGAATTGAGCCTGCTTTCTTCAGAAAGTCTGTTTACCAGATGGCCCTTGGCTGGCATCTGGGAACGTGGTCTTGGGAAGGGGTCTCACTATTCCCAGAACTTAAGAGTGACTGTCTGTGCCTGAACTGTTGGTATAAACGATATAGTGTGTGTGGAATGCCTGCTTTCCTTCCAAGAGTTTGGGATTTTGGCATGTGCCAGTCAGAGGGTACTTATGTAACTAACCCCTGATAAAAGCCCTGGACTCTCAGGCTCAGGGCAGCTTCTCTGGCAGACAACACTGCATATCGTTGCTGGAGAATTAAGTGCGTCACGGTGACCCCTCTGCGAGAGGACTTTGGAAACTGACATCTGTACAATGTGCTTTTTCCCCTTGCTGATTTTTTTGGTGTGCCTTTTCAATAGAATAAATAACAGCCACGAGTTCAACAATATGCTGAGTCCTTTCAGTCTTCCTTGTGAACCACCAGACCTGGGGACAGTCTTAGAAACATGTTCCTCCCCCCAACAAGGGTCCACGACCTGTACAATATATCATTCACATGGGAGTTTTCTAACTGAAAAGTGTAGAATATTGTGAAGCCCACCTTTTTTCATTTTCTCCTTATATAAAATCCCCTTCGCCTCACCACAAGTCACGGGAAGCTGATCACGTTTAAAATCCATATTTGCTTCTCTGGGAACTCTTGGACCTGCAAGGAAGCATGCATTTTTTTTTCATTCCATCTTGCTCTAAAATGGTCTCTCCTCCCCCATCTTGAGATCCTTCTTTATAACTTAAAATGTACTGGGAGGATTTCTCCCATGAATTAGATACATATCTAGGTCTTTCTTTTATGGCAGGTTAGGTCCATAAAGCTAATGTCACTTTATATCCCAATCCTCTGAAATCCTAAATATACACCTCTTGAGGAAGGATCTGAATTCCCAAGCTTGCCAACCCCAGCTACCTATATTGCACGGTCATTTTCTTCCTGCTGTTTTGAAGGAAGATTTTTAGTCATATCATTGCTTTGAAGTTATACAGATGGAGGAAAAAGCCTCAATTTTTCATTTTTTCTCCCTGTTTGAGGGCTCAACTGGGGCAACAAAGCAGGATTGCAATGGGCCCCCAGTGGGTCAGTTCCACCTTCCCGCCTTGCTTTCTGCTTTGCTTCACTTCTCTTTCATGTGAGCTTTCTCTGTGGCTAGAATGTAACTTGCTCTAAAAGAAACCACAGATTGCTCAGGGAGAGGGTCTCTGTATACCCTTGCATGAGGGTGCTGAGGTCTGATTCCTCTGAAGCAGGTGCTGAAAATCTTAGAAAGAATGTCAGTAGTGGGAACACTTACTCTTGCCCTCTGCCCAGCATTGAAGGGGATCCATTAAAGACTGATGTTGGGGCTTCTCTCTGGATGGGGAGGGTAGGCTGTGGACAGTCCTTCCAGAGTCAGTTCTATTAGAGTTGGGTGGGCGTAGGAGGCCATGCAAATTCACCTGCCACCCACCAATTTAGAGAGGAGGAAATTGAGGCCAAAAAAATGAGTGACAAGCCAAAGTTATACAATCAAAGAAATTTTAGGAATTTCTTTGATAACAGGTCCCGTTACCACTCAGAGTCCCCTTTGGTGGCTAGCCTATGGCTCTCTATATAGGCAAGAGAAGAATGAGCTAAATATTATGTGAGTCATACCCTTTAGATACATTTCTTCATATTTCCTTCCTCAAGAGTTATCATTGTGGTGAGGGGAGACCTGCTCAGGAGGCCTGGGGGTCTCTCACAGATCAGTTGACTAATCAATGAAGTGGGTGCCTGTCATGTTGTTGAAACTGACCAGGACCAGGGACTATCCTAACATTTGTTACTGGCTCTATAAGTCAATTAAGAAAATTGATTGATCACTAAAAACATGAATTATAAAATAGAAATTTGCATTATTTTAGTTAAAAATGCATTAATCATTTATTTTTTTACCTCTTTTTCTGCCTCTTTTCAAAGACTCAGTGCAGACTGTTTCTATCCCTGGGAGAAAGAAAAATAACATAAACGTGTCTTTTTACAACATTATGTTGCAAATAGTGTTTTGCAAAAATACCATTCAAATGTCACTTTTCAGGAGTCTGTCTAGTACATCAAGAAAAATGTCAAATACCTTGATAAGGAGTTAGGGGTTTTTTCTGTAAAGGGCCAGAGAGGAAAATATTTAAGGTGCTATGGACCACAATTCCTTTTGTGATTACTCAGCTCTGCTATTTTATTGTGAAGGCATCCATAGACAATTCATAAATGGTAAGATGTGGCTCTGGCTGTGTTTCACTAAAAATTTATTTATGAAACAGTTCATGGATTGAATTTGCCCCGTGGACCTTAGTTTGGGGAACCGTGGTCTAGACTTAGTTACAAAGATGATGCATATCTGAGATATATCCTGTATTTCTTTTACTAACATTTCCCAGTCATTCCAAATAAAACTGAAACCATGTCTTACACATTTCCCAAGTAACAGAGCAGCAACGTGAGCAGAGTAATGAAGTCGGACATCTGTCAAGTCTTTATTATACGCCAGGAATGATCCTTAGAACCTGTCTCTATTGATTTACTTTATCCTTAGAGCAAATTTATCAAATAAGAACTAATACTATCCTCATCTTACAGATGAGAAAATTGATGTGCACAGCTAAAAAGACAAATTAAATAAAAGCACTGAAGATTTACTTCTATAAAGAGGCAGAGATTAAAGGCAGTAATATTAGGTCTCAAGGAAAACTTTATGCTCAATTCTGTAGGTCAGATAACTGCCACAAAACTAAACTTGAAAGCTTTTTGACCAAAAATGATGGCAAAAATGAGCAAGGACTGAAAAAAAAAAAAAAAAGCTAGTTCAATGGCCCAAAGAAGGGAAGCTTATAAAATTGATTGTTGTTTTTCCATCACTAGGTCATGTCTGACTTTGTGACCTCATGGACTATAGCATGCCAGGCTCCTCTGTCCTCCACGATCTCCCAGAGTTTGCTCAAAATCATGTCCATTGAATCATTGATGCTATCTAACCATCTCATCCTCTGCTGCCCCCTTCTCCTTTTGCCTTCAATGTAAAATTGATGCCTAAGTTCCTAAAGTTGTAGGTAGGGTTAGAGAAAGCACAAAATGTTGACTTAGATATTTTAGAAAAATGTAGTATCTGATTCAATTGCTGATTGCATCCAGAAAGATCAGGCATGTCCAGGTGCCATCATTCAGCAGTGTCTGAATGCTGAAGTCAGGGATGCTTTCTAACTAACGGTCTGTGCCCATCATTCAGTTCCCATGGCTAGAATCCTAGAGTACTAATTTGGTAATGCTGGATCCAGGAGAAAACAGCTCATATATGAAGCTGAGGTGGGCCTTGCTGGCCAGTTAGTCTCTATTATTATTTCACTTTACAGAGGAATAAACTCAGGCAGAAGAGGCAATGTGACAGACCCAAGTCCACAGGACTACCTCATGGGGGTGGGACGTGGGGCAGGACAGTTACACCACTTGTGAGTTACACAGTGTTTTATAGCTACAACTGTTTCCAGCCTCAAAAGTTATCAGTTCAGCACTGCAGAAGCCCTTGGGCCTTGGGTTCTGGTTGCAGATTCCACCACTATGCTACTTGTTTGAGATATCATCTTTGTCCCCCTGTCATGTTTTAGAAGTTGACTAAATCTGGTATATTTCTCAATGGTTAGTAGCTACAGAAAGTAATTAGAGAAATAAGTCTATTAATATAAGTATAGAATAAAACATAAGGATTTAGACATTTAGTTATTACACATTTATTTATATATTTATTTCCTCTTGGTTTGCCTCTTTGAGGCTCTGTTACTCAGAATCTCAATTCTATGTCTTCCCCTTCTTTCTGAGAAAACCGAAAAATATAAAACAGATGCTGCTGAAAAGTTGCATTGCATGTAATAATACTTTAAAAAAATTTCACTTTACTGTAAATTGTCAAGATCCTACTGCATAAAGAAAAATAAATGCTCCATAGCCTTGCACTTACCAAGCCTTTGATGGTTAACCTGGGTTCCTAGATTTCATGTTGTTTACTTTCACACTAATCCAAATACATTTACGTCTGCATTTAAAAGAACTTAAGGCAAGTTTTATTTCTTGTATCTAAAGAAACACTTTGAGAATAATAATAATGAAAGGTGAAAATGAAGGAGAGTAAAAAAGCTGGCTTAAAACTAAAGCCACATTCAAAAAACTAAAATCATGGTACCCAGTCCCATTACTTCATGGCAAATAGATGCGGAAACAATGGAAACAGTGAGAGACTTTATTTTTTGGGGCTCCACAGTCACTGCAGATGGTGACTGCAGCCATGAAATTAAAAGATGCCTGCTCCTTGGAAGAAAAGCTATGACCAACCCAGATGGCATATTAAAAAGTAGAGACATTATTTTGCCAGCAAATTTCCCTCTAGTCAAAGCTATGGTTTTTCCAGTAGTCATGTATGGATGTGAGAGTTGGACTGAAAAAAAAAAAAAAGCTGAGCCCCAAAGAATTGATGCTTTTGAACTGTGGTGTTGGAGAAGACTCTTTAGAGTCCTTTGGACAGCAAGGAGTTCAAACCACTTAATCCTAAAGGAAATCAATCTTGAATATTCATTGGAAGGACTGATGCTAAAGCTGAAACTCCCATACTTTGGCCACTTGATGCAAAGAGCTGACTAATTGGAAAAGACCCTGATTCTGGGAAAGACTGAAAGCAGGAGGAGAAGGAGACAACAGAGGATGAGATGGTTGGACGGCATCACTGACTCAATGGACATGAGTTTGCTCAAACTCCGAGAGTTGGTGATGGACAGGGAAGCCTGGTGTGCTGCAGTCCACGGGGTCGCAAAGAGTTGGACATGACTGAGCCACTGAACTGAACAGTTGTTACATGCTTATTATATGCTAGACATGAATTAAGACCCTTACATTTACTAATTTATCCTAGGGAGTTTTACTATCCCCATTACCTATACAGAAACTGAAGCTTCCTTAAATTAAAAAATTAAGTTTAGCAATCCAGATTTCCTTTGCTTGAGAGGCAGAATCAATGCAGTAATGCAAGAATTTGGATTATCTAGGGATATGTGATGGTGACCTACACAAATAATACATTGGCCATCATCTTAACCCTGAATGAGGGCTTTTGGGCTGAAAATATGAAAGAGACAAAAGAGCTTGTTCACATGGGTTTGGACGAAAAAAGATCTTAAGTATTAACCAAGAGAAATTGCCCAAGTGGAATTTGTAGAAATATAATTTCAAGTCATAGAAAACCTTAGGGTGAGAGATATCAAAAAAGGTTGATTGAAACCCTATCTCAGGCGAATAGGCTCTCAGATATAAGAGGTGATAGGTTGTGAGAGGAAAGATGAGGGGGCTTGTGCAGGTGAATTTCTTGAAGGCCGAGTTCAAACATGTTGATTCCCAAGGCAGGGCCATGGAATGTGTACCTTTCCTTCCTTTCTTCTTTTATTCTTTGCATTTCTTCCCTTCATTCTTTCCCCTTTTCTCTCTTCCTTCCTTTGTTCCTTTCTCTTTCTTGCACTGGACTACAGTCTGGGCCTGTTTAACCATAGGTTTTTAGGCAAACAAAAAATATTTTCTGTTCCTCTATGTTTTTCTCTGCACTGCTTGATTCACCTTCCTTCAAACCTGTTGTGAAGTGAAGTTGCTTAGTCGTGTCCGACACTTTGTGACCCCATGGACTGTAGCCTACCAGGTTCCTCCATCCATGGGATTTTCCAGGCAAGAGTACTGGAGTGGGTTGCCAGTTCCTTCTCCAGGAGATCTTCCTTACCCAGGGACTGAACCTGGGTCTCCCGCATTGTAGGCAAATGCGTTACCGTCTGAGCCACCAGGCAAACCTGTTAGGCCAAATAAATTAAAGATACAAAAGTAGTCTGGTTTAGCTTAAGAGTTCTCCTTACTGGGAGCTTTGGGGTTTAAGTCCAGGTAATAATTGTTCTTTGTGAAGTTTCTCTCTCAATACACCACAGGAAGTAGAGTGGTTGTTCTTGGGTTTCCTATTCAAATAGACTAACTATTGGCACCAGAGACTTGCTATAGAAGTTCAGTGCTCCCTTTCCCTCAAGGCAAGTGAGGAAGCTTCCAAGATAATTAATCTGTGTCTCCAAGGGTTTAAGGGAGGCAGAGGTGTTTAAAAACTCAAACTTGGAAAGTCTAGAGAGAGGTCTAGAAAGTCTGAAGACCATGAAGAGTCATGAGCCTTCCCTGGGAAGGGAGAGGTACAGTTAATTATTGAGAGATACAGTGTCCAGGAGGACGTTTTGGATGAAAGAGGTGACCCTAGGAGGGGTGTGGACCTCCTGGAAGCTGGGAGACTAAGAAGGAAGAGGTAAGCTATTGGTTGGATTTCCTGCATCAGGGGAACTTCAGTTGAGAAATTCTCCCTGAACGGGGAGGATCTCTGAAGAACCCACAAATGTGACTCATGCATCTGCCATTTCTGGGAGAAGTGAAGGATTTATTGTTAGAGGGCCATTCCTGCTCTTGACTACTTCCTTCTCTCCTTCCTCCCCAACTTGAATCAGCCAAAAGCAGTAGATACTGAATGGCATTAGAGAAGATGTGTAGATGGTTGAAGAGGCTGGTCTTATGCAATTTCCCCCCTACCTATTTTACAGTTTTAATATTATATCAGCTCAGTCTTTTTAAATGTTGAGTGAGAATATCACTGCTGCTGAAAAGGATTAACACAACTCTGGGGCTTATTTAAGACTTCATCCTGTGGCACAGAAAGAACTATTTAAGGGAATAGGTTTGATAAGGAAGGAAGTAGGAGAAGGAAAAAAATGTGATCTGTGCTTAGACTTCTCATTCCAACTATTAAATCAAATATGGCAGTGAGATTTCACAAAAACTCAGAGGACAAAATTCTTAGACCAGGTAAGTATAACCTGGGAAATAAACAAGATGATAAAGATAAGTGTGGCAGCTTTCCCTGGTGGTGCACTGGTTGAGAGAATTGGCCTGTCAATGCAGGAGACATGGGTTTGGTCCCTGGTTGGGGAAGAAGATCCCACATGCTGTGGAGTCACTAAGCCACGCATCAAAACTACTGAGCCTGTGCTCTAGAGCCTGGGAATTGAAGCTTCTGAGCCCACAAGCTGCAGCTACTAAAGCGTGTACAACCCAATCCAGTTTTCTTGCCTGGAGAATTCCATGGACAGAGGAGCATGGCAGGCTACAGTCCATGGGATCACAAAGAGACATGACTGAGAGACTAATACTACACTATAGTTTAAAATATATTTAATATATAATAATAATATATTCAAATATGTATATAGTATTAGAAATAATCAGAAGAAATTGAAAGGATTTCTTCCAAATGAAAGAAATATATATCCAATTATGTTTTCAGCTCCAGAAGAAATATCTTGCCATCTCTACAGTGCCATGTATAAACCCAGCAGCAGTGTTTTATATGATATGATTTTAAAGAATGACCAAAAGAAATAGAGAAGAAAAATATTAGTAGAATGGGAAGGGTGCAGGAAAAAGAAGAGAGATAAAGAAGAGAATACAAGGAATGAGGTAGAAATGAAAATCACAGACTCATTTCAGAGAATGGGGTGTCACCTGTCTCTACGGCACCAACAGTATGGTGTGTGCTCTGAGTTTGGTTTAAGTAATTGTGTGTATATTGGGCATAGATCTGATGTGATACCAGGAGTCTGGCTTCTACTTAATTGATTAAATTCTCTCTTGTCTGTTTCTCCTCATTCCACGAGAGCTGTGTTCATCAGTTACAAAAGAATTTTCTAACACTTTCTCCCTTATTTTCCACTCAGCGCTAACTTGTCTCTGGCTAGAAAGCTCTGGGTTGCATCCACATTCCAGCTCCTTTTATTGCCAAAGTGCCTCAGGAGACAACAAGGCCAGGCTTGAACCAACAGAGTCTGACTTTGCCTCTTTGAGGAAATCAGGGACTCGGGAGGAAAACGTGGAGAACAAGTAAGCAGATTGCTGTTTGTCACCCATAAATATTCCCTCTTTTCTTTCATAGGATGTTTGGCTGCCTGCAGCCTCCCCTTGCACTTAGCTCTGGCCATGTGACTAAGTGTGGGCCAATGGGATGTGAGCAGAATAGTCTGGGTCTTTCCATTAGAAGAAAAATGTGGGTGATATCCCTATCAACAGAAAGCAGTGAACAAATCCTTAGAGTTATTGAAGAAGAGAACCAAAGTAACAGAAGACATAATTAAAGGTAAGTTCAAGAAAAAATTTTCTGAAATTATTTTTAAAAATCAAATATACTTTGTGTAGGTATATGTATTTTCACTCTGTAGCAGAGAAAATAGATTCCAATCAACCCTGAAATATATTCCAGCAAACTTACTGGACTTTAAAGATAAAGAATTGAATGGGCAGCCTGGGCCCAAAGACCAACTCATTTTCAAGGGAGAGGAATCTCTTTGGCTGTAGAATTTTCTATAGCAACATTGAATGCCACAGAAGGTTTCAGAAAAATCCTACAAGACAGTTCTAGAAGTAAAGAACAAGCAAATTATTTTCAGGTATAAATAATAAAAGCAAGTACTTTTGAATAGGGACATTGTGGAAATATTGGTCTTATGAGTACTTATTGAGAAAACTGATAGCAAACCAAGACAGGACTGAGACATTTTGGCAAGAAGACTAAAATAAAAATGCAAATGAGGTGAAAGACCAGAGTGATAAGTGTATATGTCCTGAAAATATAGATATAATGTAATACCAAAAAAATTGCAGAGGAAGGCAGAAATACGAGTGGTAGAGCAAGGTCATTGTCTGTTTTACTGTTGGGAGCCAAGGGGTATTATTTGGATAAAAAAAGGGTAAATATAAAGCACTTTTTATATATGAGAGGTAAAAAATAAAGGGAACATGTGGCCTAAATTGGGTGGGAGAGGAAAGAGACTGGACAGAGAAATATAGGATACATGCTAATTTTGCAAATCTACCGGGTGGGAAAATAATGGGATCTGTCTTCAGAGAGGATCAAAGGTGCCATATAAAGGTAATTCTGAGAGTAATTACTACAACAAAAGAATAAACTTTTGTAAATATAAGTATATACTCCCAACCAAAGGAAATATGGGAAGTGAACAAGAACTCAATCATTCATTTCTTTTAAAGGAAAGACCCAGAAGTGGCTCATGTTTCTCCTACTCAGGAGAAAAGTGGCAGGGCTAACTGCAAGACCAGCTGGGAGGGTTAGTCTCAGCTGAGCAATCCTATGCCCAGCTTTAACCACTGCAACCAAAATGCAAACCTTCCTAAGTATCACAAGTACCCACATGCACATAAAGGTATTGAAGACAGAAAGCAGAGTGTTGACGTTTTTAATATCCAAGACACTAGAACAAGATGAATCATCAGTACAAATTAACATGACAGAAACGAGTTCAAACATTTTGGTCCTAACAATAAAAGGACATGGACTTAACTCACTTATTTAAATAATATATTTTGTAATTAAATTACAAAGTAAATCCCAACTTTTAACCATATACAAAAGACTCAAATAAAAACACATTTTTAAACACTGAAAATCAATGTACAGGCAAAGGTAATTTCGGCATACATCAATGAAAAGAAACCAGGGAATCCTGATCTGATTATCAAACAAAGTATAATCCAGGACAAAATGTTTTAAGCAAATAGAAATTACAGGAAATATCATAAGAGATAAAAACACTCTACTAGTAGACAATCTTATTTTTTATTACCCTCAGTCCACAGATGATCAAGTGGACAAAATGAGAAGGCTATGAAAGACCCAAATAATACGTTTTAACAAGGTTGATATTATTGATACACATTCAACTTCATACCTAGAAAATGGAAATAGAAAATGTACATTTTCTCCCACCCTCTCTTAAACAACTCTTGGGTCAGAGAGTAAATATAAATCCAAATTGCAGGCTGTCTGGCAAGCAACAATAATAAAATATTGCCTATGAGAACCTATGTATTATTTACTTTAAAAAACTAATTCTAGAAAGAATGAAAATATGTATATATACAGCCAATCTTCATTACTCACATATTCCAAATTTGTGAAGTCACCCACTCTCTAAAATTTATTTGAAAGTCCCAAGTCAGTCCTCATGGCGCGTCCATGGTCATTCATGGTGGTGTGCAGAGCAGTGAAAAATTTGTGTTGCTAGACACACGTGTTCCCAGCAGAGGCGGAACAAGACAAAGCTCTGCCTCCTTGTGTAAACAAGCATCCTTCTGCCATCTACTTAATTCCATGTCGTTCTCATTTTTGTGCTTTTTGTTGGTAATTATGTTGCTTAAAATGGCCTCAAGCCTAGTGCTGAAGTGCTGTCTAATGTTCTTAAGGCTGTGACGTGTCTTATGGAGAAAACACGTGTGTTAGATGAGCTCCAATCAGGCATGAGTTATAACGCCATTGGATGTGAGTTCAACATTAATGAATCAACATATATAATAAATTAGGTGTCTTTAAACAGAAACATTCATGAAACAAAGATCTGTGTTTATTGGTTTACAAAAATAGGACCAGAGGCTCAAGGAACCAAACCCTCTATTTCTTTTGGAAGCAAAGTTTTGCTATTAGCTACTTTGGGTTTGGGATGACTTCATATAACCTCTATACCATGAATAATGAGAACTGGCTGTATTTGTATACACATGTGCACACACACAATGTATTTTCAGAGTCCACCCAATTTTTTCATTGTTTTTGATTTCAGCTATTATACTTATTTATATTTGATTCTTTTTTTAAAATATATATATAGTTTTGAAACATTTTTGTGAATGGATATGGAGGGACTAGGAAAAAAAAGAGGGATCAAGCATATTATTCTATACTTTTGACTCAAGCAAACTGAGTAGAAATAATGCCATTTAGTGAGAGAAAGGTGGTGGATGACAGGTTTGGGAGTGAAATAAAGAAATGGGTTTCATGTGTCAAATCTGAGACTCCAAGTGGAAGACTGGAGTCAGAAGTTGTACTTATGACTTGGCAGTTCAATAGAGGGACCAAAGAAGGTGAAATAAAATCGGTGGTCATTAACATATGGATAGAATTTATAGCTACCAGACTGGATGAAATATCTAGGGATGCAATCTCAGCTACACTCCAACATGTAGATACAGGAAGCCATGAAGGGACCATCACCACCAACAGTACCACAACTATCAGCTCTCTGATGAACATTGCCAACGAATGACCAGGAAGGAGCTATAAGCAGGTAGGAGATCATGAGACTTTAGCAGACAAGAGAGTGCCTCAAATTCTCCCAGCTTACTCACCTGATCACAGTGATGCCAAGACCCACCAGGTGTTAGGAAGCAAGAAGCAACCAACAACCTCCCAGTCAGAAAGACCATGATCAGACCTCCCTCTGATAGGCCAACCAGCTTCAGCCTCTTGACTGGAGGAACCAGCTTGTTAGAAAGAGATCCCTTCAGGTCTAAAGCCCAGGCTCCTGGGAGGAGGTCTGCCTCCCAATCCTCAATGCTCCCCATGCCTGCTGCCTACTCCTGCCTCACCCATGAGGTCAGCAGAGCTGCTCATCTATGGTCAAGCCGTATAGTCTTCTTGGGAGCATGTGGTGTAGAGGCATCCTTACCATCGCAATGAGATCTACAGAGAATCTTCCTCAGCCAACAACACTGATTACATCACTGTACATGACAAAGAACCAACAGTGAAAACTGACCAACCTTCTAATTTGGAGTTTCCTAACATTTCCTTATCCCTCCCTTTATATCAACATTTTTTCCCCCAGATTTAAGTATACAATCATATACTTGGATTAAACTTTTCACAGACTGATAGAATGAGTCATTTAAATTACTCTTCCAACACATTCTTAGATGCATCAATATACAGAAGCTTAACTATTTCTAATGCAGAGTTTCTTCTCACCTGCCACATGGTGCTAGCACTTTTAACCTGGGCCAAGTATAGTTGGAGGCATAAATCATTCCAAATATTTGGGTATGGCATCGGCTTAATCTTGTGGAATTAGTCCTTCTTGGTTTCATCATGGTGGAAAAATATGGAGGTTCCCACCTTACACTTAGCACCTAAAGTTGCTAGATTGTGAGGCTGTGTCAATATGTATATTTGTCACTGGGAACCTCTATTGTGACCGGACCCTGGGCTATGTTGCAAATGAGACGCTTGACTCTTTGCCTCTGGGTGAAACTCAGAATTTTTTTAAAAAGGGAAGCTCTGAGTTCACTTCTTTATTCAGTGGAAGTAGGGAATCGTAAATTATCCTGCCATGTTCTATAGGATGAGCTATGGGAATTTTATCTACAGCCAACAGCAACTCAGTCTTTAGCATGAGTGCAAGCTTGGCCAAAGTCTTTCAAAATCTTGGAAGCCTTCTATACTTTTGTCTTTGGGGACACCCCAAATCTGGCTTTTCCTTCAATTATGCTAAATTCCCACACAACACCAGTAATAATGCTCACTTTTGAAGTCTGTTTATGTATCTTCACCCAAAATGAGTACCATGAGGAAAGACTGAGTTTCAGCAGCCATTTAGTAGAGATGTGGTCTGATTTTTCAGGAAGAAGTTGTAGAGGGGTTGAGAGTGTGAAATGAGTTAGTTGAGAGGTGTGGAAATGGGATGGGGCCCATAAGGATGAGGTCTGATAAGTAGAAGGTGTATAAGGAAGGGTCCTCAGTATTTGGAGATCAAAGAACATTACAGAAAATATTTTGACAATGCTGGGAATAATAATTAACTATAAGTAGTAAATACTTATTAAATACTATATGAGAGAGATAGTCTTAAAAAGGATGTTGTAAATATCCTCGCTTAAATCACTGAACAAATCATTTATGTTACATATTTAAGTGAAGACAAGAAAGGAAATCTGAACAGAAAATAGATAAGGCTCTCAAACTAGTTCAGATTTAGCAACAAGATCAGAGACTGTAGTAGAAAAATCTATGTTCATCATATTTTACTATTTTTAGGTAAGATTCTTTCCAAATACTTTCTCTATTTCTGCCAACAAAATCCAACACTATGGGTCTGTGTTTTGTATAATGCTAACTAATCAAATTACAGAGACCAGATTTTTAAAAGGTAAGTCTTTGTACCTAACAAAGAATTACACAAAGAGAACAAGGGGAAGTCCTCTCAACCCATAGCTTTAGAAGGAGAGACAGAATTCTCTACCATAAAACTAACACAAAGAATTGCCTTACATGGGAGAGATGTCCCACGTAAAGCATATGAATGGAGGGGACATATGTATATCTATGGCCGATTCATATTGATGTGTGGCAAAAACATCATAATATTGTAAAGTAATTATCCTCCAATTTAAATAAATAAATAAATTCATAACAAGAATTGCCTTGACAGTATTAAATTGAGAATTTTCATAAGAAGGTAAGACATGTCTGTTTGTAACCATTACCAATTTGTTCTGTTCTCTGTATTATAAATTTGCCTTGAAAGAGTTATTTGGAAGGGTCTTGTAATACTCCCCTCATTAGAAAGTATTGCCACTTATTACAAATTTCTTAAGAAACTTAATTTTGATCGGTTGTTTTGATCATTTGGAGGCCTGGCCCTAATATTTTAAGTGACAGGTGAATCCTTAAACTATTATATAGATGCTCCTAAGATTTTATATTAAATCAGAGAAAGATCCCTGGCATTCTGATTTCCTCATATGCAAATAGGCAGTAAAATGACCATAGATTTCCTACTTAAAAAGATTTTGAGAGTCTTATCTCATTTAAGTTTATTCCAGCTCTTTTGTAATGGGAAAAAGATATTCATAGATGGAAACAAATATGTACAGTATATAAATTTTTTTAAAGTGTAAGAAAATTCTTAGTGGAAGAACATTAAATAAGACTAAACAAATGGGTATGTCTCTGTTCTCCCTAAATCATTCTGCAAAATCAATGTATTTCTAATTAGAGTTTCCAAAGAACTTGGGAAGGAGATGGGGTGGGCATCTTCTTAAGCGAATTCTAAAATTCACCCCTAGCATCAGTCTGTTGCTACTTCTGAGCTCTCTCTTTCCTCCTGCAATGTTTTCATAAAAGAAAAACTAATATTCAGACAAGTAAAGGTGCTGTGTGATCAAAGTGCCTATATACAAATAGGCAAAACTCATGAGATTTTGATGAAAATAATAAAAATTATCAGGTACTTCAAATATTCTAGAATCAAATACAGAGCAATATTTTTAAAAATCTAGAAATGGCTATTATAAATATGATAGGAAACCAAAGAACTAGAGAGAAAAAGGCTAACAAATTTGACCTCCTAAAAATTTATAACTTCTTTAAGACAAAATATTCCGTTAACAAACCTAAAAGAAAAACAACAAATGGGACAAAATATTAGGAACATATAGGACCAAGATTTAGTGTGCAGGTATCTGATACAAAGATCTCTATAGTCATGCAGTATAGTAAGAAAAAGAAAAACACCACAACAGGAAACACTGAGCAAGCATTCCATGACAAAGCATTCTGTGAAGAAGGAAAACAAATGACCAGTAACAAATGGAAAATACTCAACCACACTAAAAATGAAGAGTGCGTGTTAAAGCATCTTTAAAAAAGGTTTTTTTGTAATTCAACTTAAAATGTTATGTATTTTAATTTTCTAGGTATGATATAATTTTTAAGAGAGAGAGTATGCGTAGACTTACTCTATTTAGATAAATAAAACTGTATTACAAAAGGTGTTAACACATGCATAGAAAAATTCTGAAATGTATATGTTAATATTTACAAGAAACATTTTAAAGTAAGAATAAAAAGTAAGATATTCACATGAAGATATGAGCACTTTGAAAAATAATTACTTTAAAAGGCATTAATCTTTTTCTGATTAAAGGTATAAAAAATATAATAAACTTCATGATGATGGATGGCAAAACCAATACAATATTGTAAAGTAATTAACCTCCAATTAAAATAAATTAAAAAATTGTTCATTTGTAACATGAAAATTGAGTAAATTCTTATATAGTCTTACTTCTTTTCCCACCGTGTTTTCCCAAAGTAGAATTGCTTCCAATATCCGTGGAATCTAGAAAGTAACAGGCGGTGGTCAGAAACTTTAAAAAACTGTAAACCTGAAAAATCTCTTCACTGCTTATGTGTATCAGTTTCCTCATTTATGAAACAGGGATAGCAACAGGTATGCCACTCAGGTTTTACATTTTTTATGAAGATTAAATAAGATTTTATTTGCAAAAGCTAATGAGAAATCACTATACAAATCAGTAATATGTTAGAAGGCCTCCTCCAAAACTATCTAATGAGTTTACAAATAGTTGTCTGAGGTCTTTTTTTTTTTTCTGATAGTGTAAAGCATTGTTTGTCTTTTGAGGTCTTTCCAAGGTTGTGACAAAATGACGCTATTATCTTCCAGCAGAAGAATACATTTATTTCTTTGCCCCACGATATTGTCGATTTCACCAGTGTATTTCAACTTCATCATCCAGGTATAGTCAGTTGGACCCATTCTGTTAAATAGAATTCTTTCCTCCCTGCAGTTCCCCAAAGGGTCAGTTCGAGTAAGTGCAGAGAATAGGGTTGTGACGTGGACTGAGTGCACTCCCCGTCAAAGTGTGTTTAGGCTCAAGTGCGTCAGGAGTGGGAGCTCTGATTTCAGACTCCTGACAGCCTGCAGCCCAGGGTCCTGTGACCTGCACCTTCTGTAACTGGTCCACCCCCTGTTGGGAGCTGCTTGAAGTTCTCCTTGAACACTGATCACCTTCCACAGCTGCTCCTGGGCCTGGGGTATCTATTCAACCACCTCTACCCTGACCTTGGGTGGCCTTACCCACCCTGTCAATGCTTGGTGACTTTCAGTCATGCTTCTTGACCTCTTGGAACACTTTTTGAAGAATACATGACACAGGAGCACTTCTAAGTCCTTGGAGCTCTGCTCCTAAGTTATGGCTTGTAAAGAAATTTTCACTTACACCTCCTCCCCTCCTCTCTCCCTGACTCCTACATCACAGGGTGACTCTGCCTCTGACATCTCTTTCTCTTGTTGCTGCTCCTCACTGTCCTTGTCCCTTCCTTTTAATCTGTTAATCTGTTTTAACTCTTCACCCAAAATATGCAGTTTTATTTTTCTACTTTTTTCTTTATATACTTCTCCAATCCACTCATTGATGACATTTTTACATATATTTGTACTTTTATGTGACATTATTTTTTTCCAAAAATACTGTTTGTTACATTTATATGTATTCAGTTCAGTTCAGTTCAGTCCCTCAGTCACGACCGACTCTTTGTGACTCCATGAATCGCAGCACGCCAGGCCCCCTTGTCCATCACCAACTCCCGGAGTTCACTCAAACTCACATCCATCGAGTCGGTGATGCCATCCAGCCATCTCATCCTCTGTTGTCCCCTTCTCCTCCTGTCCCCAATCCCTCCCAGCATCAGAGTCTTTTCCAATGAGTCAACTCTTCGCATGAGGTGGCCAAAGTACTGGAGTTTCAGCTTTAGCATCATTCCTTCCAAAGAACACCCAGGACTGATCTCCTTCAAAATGGACTGGTTGGATCTCTTTGCAGTCCAAGGGACTCTCAAGAGTCTTCTCCAACACCACAGTTCTAAAGCATCAATTCCTCGGTGCTCAGCTTTCTTCATAGTCCAACTCTCACATCCATACATGACCACAGGAAAAACCATAGCCTTGACTAGATGGACCTTTGTTGACAAAGTAATGTCTCTGCTTTTGAATATTCTATCTAGGTTGGTCATAACTTTCCTCCCAAGGAGTAAGTGTCTTTTAATTTCATGGCTGCAATCACCGTCTGCAGTGATTTTGGAGCCCAAAAAACCAGTCTGCCACTGTTTCCACTCTTTCCCCATCTATTTGCCATGAAGTGATGGGACCAGATGCCATGATCCTCGTTTTCTGAATGTTGAGCTTTAAGCCAACTTTTTCACTCTCCTCTTTCACTTTCATCAAGAGGCTTTTTAGTTCCTCTATACACATATTCAACTGTTAAAGTAACTTTAGTAGATATTCTCATATAAATACTGTAATAAATGAAGTTTTGCCAGACAAATTTCCAAATGTTGAAACACGGAAGGTAGACTTTTTTTTTTCTATTCACTCAACAAGGTTGCTGAGCATCTCTCACATGTCAGGTGCTGAGGTGAATGTTGGTGATGATGCAGGGCAGAAGACTACTGAAGCATCAGTGCTTATCAATCTTATGAGCAACCAGGGAACTGATGCATAAAGATGGATGCACATTGAAACACGGAGACTGTTAAGACACATTGTACAGTCTACTCTGGGGATGCAGAAGGCAGGAAGAACTAGCCTGGTTTGAAATGAGGGACCTTTTCTAGCAGAAGAATCATGCAAGCAGGAGGTAAACAGATTAGGGAGAAAGGTGGCTAAGATGACAGCCCCAAATGGATGGACGTGCACATACAAAAGTCTGGATTCAGCAAATGCAGGAAACCAAGAAGAGTTCAGTGGGTCTGAACACCGAGTGAGACAATGAGAGGCAGTGATGAGGATGGAGAAAGATGCAGGGGCCCCAGGTAGGGAGTTTGGAAGTCACTCAAAGAAGAGTTAATTTATTCCAAAGGAAAATTAAAGGACATTCGGCTATTACATAGGAGAGCAGCATGAACACATTCACTTTTTTGAAAGATCAGCTTAGCTAAATCGCTTAGACTGTGTTTGGTGGGAACAATGTTAGAAGGAGAACAAACAGGAGCCTGTAGAACTAGTTCAAGTGAGAAGTGATGCAGACATGGATAAGGGTACTGACATGGAGATGGAAACAAGTGGACAGGCTGGAGACATTTAAAAGGAATAACTGATAGAGTTAGGAGACAGATTGTTGTTGTTTAGTTGCTAAGTCATGTCTGATTGTTTTGTGACCCCCATAGACTGTAGCCCACCAGCCTCGTCTGTCGATGGGATTTCCCAGGCAAGAATACTGGAGTGGGTTGTCATTTCCTTCTCCAGGGGATCTTCTTGCCCCAGAGATCTAACCCGCACCTCCTGCCCTGGCAGGCGAATTCTTTATCTCTGAGCCACCAGAGAAGCTCAAGGGACAGGTGGGTTATGTCAGTTGAGATGTCTCTGTCATGGATGACTGAGAAGTTCAAGTTGAAAGAATGAGTCAGTAAGTGTTTTAGAGATAGAGAACATTGGAGGAGCAGATACTGGTTTTCAGGGGAAAGATGATGTGCTCAGTTTTGAAAGTGTTGAATTTGAAGGTCTTTGAGAGATATCTAAGTGGAGAAGTCTAAAACCTTAGGACTTTGGCCAGGTCTTTCTCATATTTGGATAACTGAGTTTGAAAGCACAGAAGACAGAGTCAGGCTGGGCTGGAAATGTGGGTTTAGGAACAATTTGATTGTAGATGGTTATTGAAGCTGTAAGAGTGCATGAAACTCCACTGGCTACGTCTCATGAACTGGGTGAGTTACACGAGCCATTGTGATAGCTGGGGACACCTTACCCTGAAAGCTCACTGCCATTGTGAACAATGTTGCTGTGGTCTCATGAGGATCTCAGATCCACAACTTCTCCATTTCTCTCCTCTCTTTCTTTTGCATTGCCCCGCTTCTCTCTCTACTATTTTTTTTTTCTCATCTTTTAGCCATTTATCTCTCTGTTCATTTCAGTTCAGTCACTCAGTCATGTCTGACTCTTGTGACCCCATGGACTGCAGCACACCAGGCTTGCCTGTCCATCACCAACTCCTGGAGCTTACTCAGACGTATGCCCATTGAGTCAGTGATGCCGTGCAACCATCTCTCTGTGCCTCATCTTTATCCCCTCCACTGATTACTTCCTGTGTGTATCTCATTCCATCTGGTTTTCTATGCTTCTGTCTCTGGAGCTAGTGTTATTATTGAAGTGATCCTCTCTATACAGTCACATCCCTTTCTAATTTTTCTTTTCTTTCAATTTTACCTTGATCTTTTGGCTTTAAAATATTACAGTCTTTGCATTTATCTATTTTTTCTTCAATGATACTTAGCTTCATCCCACAGTTTACCACTTTCATTGTCACCATTTGCTTGTTCTTTTGACACTGGCCACTCTATTGATCATTATTACTTCTGCCAGCTCTCTGTGAGTTTCCTACATCACAGGCCTATCAATCACAGACTTTATTATCATGTTTATGGGAAAGTTCCTAGAGATACCTTGAAAATTACCCATCTTCCTTTATAGAACGTCCCAATCTGGTGACATTTGGATCTTGTGAAACTTGAAACGTACTCAAACATCCACAACTCAGATGGGCTGAGGAGAAATACATCTGCTCCAGACTACTCTTCATATCCAACGGAGATTTGCTCTCTTTCTACCTAGCCACACCTCCTCCTTCTCTTCCTCTTTATGGCCTCCTTAGAAAATTTATCTCCATCACTTTGATTCTGTGAGCTTCTCTGCCCCGATTTCTCTTGTCTTCTGTGTTGATTTCCCTCATTTCATCAGGTATACTCTTTTTTTAATGAATTATTCATTGTTTATTTGAAATTCAAATTTAATTGCAGGTCCTGTATTTTTAATGTTTATTTATTTGGCTGCATTGGGTGTTAACTGTGGCACATGGGCTCCAGAGTGCCTGGGCTCAGTAATTACAGCACACAGACTTGGTTGCTCCACGTCAGGTGGGATCTTCCCGGATCAGGGATCGAGCCTGTGTCTCCTGCATTGCAAGCAGACTCTTAACCACTGGACCACCAGGGAAGTCCAGTTATATTGTTAACATCTGTTGTTTTTTTTTAAATTATTTCTCTGTTCATCCTTTTTCATCTTATCTTTTTAGGTGTTTTGTACACCATATACCTGGTTCCATTCCCACCCTCTTTGTTTATGGTTTTTGCTTTTTCCCTCTCAATCTGGATATATATATTTCACTATTCACACTAATACATTCATCAATATATACATGTATATATGCATATATGTGTATGTAGTGACACACACACACACATATGCATTTATTTATTGTTCAGTTGCTCAGTTGTGTCTGACTCTGCAACCCCATGGACTGTAGCTCACCAGGCTTCCCTGTCCATCAGCAGCTCCTGGAGTTTGCTCAAACTCTTGTCCATCGAGTCAGTGATGCCATCCAACCATCTCATCCTCTGTCATCCCCATCTCCTCCTGCCTTCAATCTTTTCCAGCACTGGGGTCTTTTCTAATGAGCCAGATCTTCACATCAGATGGCCTAAGTATCAGAGCTTCAGCTTCAGCTTCATCATCAGTCCTTCCAATGAACATTCAGGGCTGATTTCCTTTTGGATTGACTGGTTTGATCTCCTTGCAGTCCAAAGGACTCTCAAAGAGTCTTCTCCAACACCACAGCTCAAAAGCATCAGTCCTTTGGTGCTCAGCCTTCTTTATGGTCCAACTCTCACATATATACATAACTATTTGAAAAACCATAGCTTTGACTATAGGGACCTTTGCTGGCAAATTAATGTTTCTGCTTTTTAATATGCTGTCTAGGCTTGTCATAGCTTTTCTTCCAAGGAGCAAGTGTCATTTAATTTCATGGCCGCGGTCATCATCTGCAGGGATTTTGGAGTCCAAGAAAATAAAGTCTCTCACTGCTTCCATTGTTTCCCCATCTATTTGCCATGAAGTAATGGGACTAGATGACATGCATTTATTATTGTTAAATATACTTTCTTGCATCAGACACTGATACATTCCCTGTGACTATGCCAGATCCCTGTATCTCCTCTTTGGATTCTGATCATGCAACACAGCTCTTATCTTCCTGTTACATAAAATAGTCACTCCTATTTATCCTTAAACATTTGTACATCCATTAATATTTCCTCATCCCCAAATGAGGAAGCAATAGCTAGCCTGCCTAAGTCTTAAAGACTTTGTGATGACAGAGTAAGATCTTATTTGCCAAAGGAATTTAAAATACCATCAGACAATCTAAACACAATACATTGAATATCTGACAAAATCTATACTAAAGTTTTAGAATGGTTGATCTGAAGCTTTTATTTCTGCCTATAACTGCACAGCAGGACCAGTTGTCTTTTGATGTTTTTATAATTACAAATGGCATTAGTGTCAACCAGTATACTACTATAGAAATCTAGTATCTTGGTTATTAGTAGACATGACAGTAAGTGCTTAAAAAGATACCATCATTGTGGTAATTGTTTCTGCTAAAATAGGAACATAAAAGTACCCATTTAATTACTAGGGTTTCCCAGGTGGTGCACTGGGAAAGAATCCACCTGCCAGTGCAGGAAATGTGGGTTCAGTCCCTGAATGCGGAAGTTCCCTTGGAGTAGGAAATGGCAAACCAGTCCAGTATTCTTGCCTGGGAAATCCCATGGACAGAGGAACGTGGCATGCTACAGCTCATGGGGTCGCAAAGAGCTGGACATGACTGAGCACACACACATTATTATATTATATTATTATACCCATTTTGTTAAGCGTGGATTTATAATAATTTCCTGCCTCCTTCCATTTTCTAAAAATCCCAGAAGTAGTTCCCAGGATTAACTGGATACAAGATAGTCAGGGAGCTCAGAATGAAATGCATCTGGAAGCAGTAGCTTTAAATTCAGACTCCTGACATGCTGCAGGCCAAGGCTGGACATCCTAATCTTCTTTACCTGACCCATTTCTTAGGGCTGAACTAGATGTTGCCTGAGGCTCTCCTTCATTACTCAAGTCTGAAGAGTCACCACCGCTCATCCCTGCAGAAAGAAATAAAAGTCCTTTACAATCTCAGTCTGTGTCCTAGGACCAATACAGCATGGAATTCTTTAACAGGAAATTTGGAAAAGGGAAGCTTGTGTAAGAGGGTTAAGGATAATTCTTCCACCAGGCCACCCCATGGCTCCATCTGACCTGGTGGTCAAAGTTGTTCCAGGAACCACCCCCAAGGCTGGAAGTGGGCACAACTTTGCTATGGAAGGCACTCCCTTTGGTCACTAGCTTTTACCCTTTTCTCTTGTCTGTACAGATTAACATTCCTTCTTTCACTTTGTCTCTTATCCAAAGAGACCATGAAAGCAACAATTTCAACACCAGAGCCTCCATCAGCTGGGCCCTCAATGAGCACCCCTCCAACCTGGGAACCACTTTATCCTTTTATGTGAGTGAAGAATAAACTTGTATTGCACTGTGACACTCAACTTCTTGAGGTCTTTGTGTTATATCAATTAGCCCAGCTCATCTAATTCAAAATAAATATGAATCATCTAAAAATACTTATAAATCTATTGCTTCATTTTCAATGATATAGCCAAAAAGTTGAAGGTGGGTTTTGTAGCAAAGAAAGATATTTGTTACTGCAAGAGTTTTAATTGTTCTTACGTCTCTTCCTACTGCTCGTTCTGAAAATAGACGTGCTTCCAATGGTTGTTGCATCTAGTAAGCAAAGGAAAATACAACCAGTAATCTATATCAAAAAGAGTTATGAACTTATGAACACTCACATTACAGACAGGATGTAGGCTATAAAGATGCAATGATGAACATTACTGTCTCATCTCATCTAAGGGAAAAAGATCACTACCAAATGGAGTGAAGACCCCCAATCCTTCAATCTTAGTTGCAAAGTCAAAGAAGTTTTGAAAACCAGTATTTTTTCATAGGCTTGTAGCTAACTAATTTGGCAATGAACCTGGACTTCAGCAGCCATGAGTTCAATAAAATATTTATCACAGTTGATGTGAATTCACACAATTTGTTGCACGAACACTAACACAGTCTACCTGAGAATGAGATTCTGTCCCAAACTTATTGGGTTGTCTTGTAATCTATAGGATATACACCACACTGCCTTTCTAAAATAAAGCATTATTATTTTACATCTGGCTTTAAAATTTTTATCAATTTTTATTGGGGTATAGTTGCTTTATAACGTTGTGTTAAAGATTTTGAATAAAGGATTACAAATGCTACCTAAGAGTCCAGATTGTTAGTTCTGTCTCTTCTGGTGAGTTTCTGTAAGTTTCCATATATGATGTGTGTTGGGCTTCCCTGGTGGCTCAGATGGTAGAGAATCCATCTGCCAAGGAGGAGATGTGGATTCAACCTCTAGGTTGAGAAGGTCCCCTGGGGAAGCGAATGGCTATCCACTTCAGTATTCTTGAGGTTTCCCTGGTGGCTCAGGATGATGAAGAATCTGCCTGCAGTGTGGTAGACCTGGGTTTGATCCCTAGGTCGGGAAGATCCCCTGGAGAAGGGAATGGCCACCCACTCCAATATTCTTGCCTGGAGAATTCCATGGAGTGAAGAGCCTGGTGGGCTAGTCCTTGGGTTCATAAAGAGTTGGACATGACTGAGCGACTAACACTTTCACTTTTATCAATATGATGTGTAAAAGACCCTTAAATGTTTATGTGCTGGAGTTTTCTTATCTGTGAAATGAGGGAACAACAGTCTTCTGACTGACATTTTAGGCTGTTATGAACATAAAAGGATACTTTATTTCTGAAGATATTTTTGAATATGACTATAGGTCCACGTCATGTTGCAGGTAGGTCATGTTGGAGTCCTACCCAGTACTGCCTTGTACTCTCCATGTGAATCCATAAAAAATACTCGTGAGTGCTTGCATGTGTGCTGAGTCACTTCAGTCTTGTCTGACTCTATGTGACCCTGTGGACCACAGCCCACGAGGCTCCTCTGTCCATGGCATTCTCCAGGCAAGAATGCTGGAGTGGGTTGCCGTGCCCTCCTCCAGGAGACCTTTCCTGACCCAGCGATTGAACCTGAGTCTCTCACATCTCCCCCATTAGCACGTGGGTTCTTTACCACTAAGGCCAACTGGGAAGACCAAAAGACCCTCAAACATTACCAATTCCAGCTTCCTCATCTATAAACCTGGTAGAACTTGGTTACCCTGACTCCCTGTTAAGGTTTTTGTAAAAACAAAATGAAGCTTTATTTACAAGAACCCTATGAGAAATCACTGTTAGCCAATGGTTTAACTATAATTAGGGTTTGAGAGTATTTGGTCTGAAGCCATTTTCCATCAATAACTTAACAGAAGCACAAATTACTCTGTGAAGACTTCTAAAGTGGGGACTAAAGATAATATTAACAATGAATAGAGGAATACCTTGCTTAGTATGCTGTATAGAATAAAAGCATTCTGGAGAATAGGTATACTCTTTAGCATTAATAGCTGTGACAGTGTGTACTAAAAATATCATTTTACTAGCATATTTTTACTATAGTTTCAATATAGCAACTGATTGGGCTCATCCAGTTAAACAACAGTTTATATATAATACCTTCTTGCCTCTTTCCACTTCCCAACATGGCCAGAGAAGTTAAATGTGGAAAATGATATCCCAGAAGTAATTAAATCAAGGCACATGGAGAATGGTCAGAAAAAGATTCATCAGGAAAACAGAAGTCTGGATTTAGACACTGGATATTTGTGGTCCAGGGCTGCAATCCTGATCTTCCTACTTGAGCCATCTGGGATGGAGAGACGTTGGCTTCTTGGGCCTCTTCTCCCTCACTTGATCCTAAAGACTCAAGGTTATTGGCCTCTGCACAAAGGAACTTCTTGAGGAGTCTGGGTGTGTGACCAAGGAACCCATTGAGCAGGAAATTCCCTAATAAGAAAACTCACAAAGTCTTGAAAAGCCAAGGAAAGTGTGGTCTGTTCATCTAAGTCACCTGCCATTTAGGTTAGTGATGGTCCATCCCTTATCCCCACAGCAGAGACAATTCAAATGCAAGGGGAGACTTTGGTCTGCTTGAAACTTAACCATCCTACCCTTCTCTGTCTTCTACTTCTGACCCCTTCTATTGTCTTTTTCACACGTCATTCATCTGCTGTTTCTCATGTAGGGTACCTTGGAAACCTGTTCAAGACTGAGTCTCCTCTTCCCACCTCCTCCCACCCTCTGCCAACCTGCTGCCCTTGAACTATTTGCAAGCCTGGAAAATAATCTTCTCATGCGTCTGAACCATAGATATGTTTGGGGACTATCTTTTAGAGCCATTTACCTACTCAACTAAGACGAAAGTAAAAGGTGGACTCCCTAAAAACTGAAGCAAATTTATGTTTTACTTGGGGCTTCCCTGGTGGCTCAGTTGGTAAAGACTCTGCCTGCAACGTGGGAGACACAGGTTTGATCCCTGGGTTGGAAAGATTCCCTGGCATGACAACCCACTCCAGTATTCTTGCCTAGAGAATTCCATGGACAGAGAAGCCTGGCAGGCTACAGTCCATAGAGTCACACAGAATTGGACACAATTGAGCAACTAACATATACTTGGTAAATCTAGTAAGTAGACTGAATGTTTTATTTAAAATATTGCTCTTTTGTAGCACCAAGATCAAGGAATATTTTTGCTTCTTTTTAAGACTTTTCCTAGTGTGTTTCTATAAATAGGTATGTTTCTAATATTGTCTGGGTCTAGAAAGTAGAAAGGGAGGAAAAATATCACCAATTTGTACACTACAGAGATACAGATCTTATGGCAAATCTGGCTGCCATTTAGATAATCATTTGGAGCTCCAATTTTACAAAGGAAATAATGTAGAATCCAGAATGCCAGCTTTGTTATTCTCTTTCATCTCTCATGAGACTTATTAGAGACCTTGAAACATTTATGTGATTGTGTTTCCTCATCTAGAAACAATGATAGCAATGTCTGTCCTGCTTACCGTTTAAGGTTATTGTAAGATTGTTTGCAAAAGTCCTTTGAAAAATCACCATATATGCCATGACTTGCTGGAGAATTGTCGAAAACACTTTGGATTTCAGAATACCTCATCTGAAGTCTTTATTTCTGGTAATAATAGATAGCTAGATGAGTTATCTTGTGACACGATTCAAGTTTGTGATCAATAATATGAAAGTGAAAGTGAAGTCGTTCGGTCATGTCCGACTCTTTGCGACCCCATGGACTATCAGGTTCCTCCGTCCACGGGATTTTCTAGGCAAGAATGCTGGAATGGGTTGCCATTTCCTTATCCAGATAATAATATGACTTTCCAATAAAGGAATACAGTTCACACTTGAACAATATGGATTTGAGCTACACAGGTCCAGATGAGACTCAGGTATTTTTTTTCCATAGTAAACACTATGTCACTAGACAATCCACAGTTGGTGGAATTCACGGATTGAGAAACTGAAACTCGAATACTTTGGCCACCTGATGTGAAGAGCTGACTCATTAGAAAAGGCCCTGATGCTGGAAAAGATTGAAGGCAGGAGGAGAAGGGTACAACAGAGGATGAGATGGTTGGATGGCATCACCACTGACTCAATGGACATGAGTTTGAGCAAGCTCTGGGAGTGGGTGATGGACAGGGAAGCCTGGTGTGCTGCAGTCCAAGGGATCACAAAGAGTTGGACACGACTGAGTAACTGAACAACAACATGGATGCAGACCTGTGCATATGGAGGCTGACTATAAGTGATAAGCAGATTTTCAACTGCACTGAGAGTTGGTGCACTTAACCCCGGCATTGCCAACCATATTTAACTTCCTGTTCTTGGTAGAAATCACCATATAAATCCAACATTTTCAGGCTTCCCTGGTGGCTCAGTGGTAAAGAATCCATCTGCCAAGCAGGAGACTCGGGCTCAATCCCTGATCCAGAAAGATCCCAAATGCAGCAGAGCAACTGAGCCCATGGGCTTCAGTTGCTGAGCCCGTGCTCTAGAGGAGCCTGAACTGCTGAGCCCATGGGCCACAATTACGGAAGCCCATGTGTGCTAGAGCCTGTGCTCCCCAACAAGAGAAGCCACTGCAATGAGAGAAGCCTAAGGACCATCACTAGAGAGTAGCCCCTGCTCGCTACAACTAGAGAAAATCCAAGGCAGCAATGAAGACCCAGCACAGCCAGGAACAAATAAGCAAGTAAATAAAATCATTGAAAAAATCTAACATTTTATAGACATAGCAACTAGTAGTTTTAAACACACCCATTAATTTTAAAATTTATTTCTTTATATAAAAAAAATAGAAAATGTATTAATTAATGGGACCCATCAATGAATAGTGGAGAAAGAAATAGCAACCCATTCCAGTATTCTTGCCTGGGAAATCCCATGGACAGAAGAGCTTGATGGACTAAAGTCCTTGGAATCGCAAAAGTGTTGGACATGACTGAGCGACTAAATGGCAACAACCATCCGTTAATAGACCTCATCCTCAGATAGAGATTTCATATCATCCTGCATTTCCCATAACAGTAAAATTCAGAGGATACGATTCCAAGAAAAATTGGATCCATGGTTCAGAAGGGGCTCGGAGTAAGATGCTCCAGAAACAGTAGCTCTCGTGCAGATTCCTGCAGCCCTGGCCTTGCTCTCCCACTTCCTTACCAGTTAAACTTGGAGTTGATGTGGAGGGTTCTGGGAACTCGTCTCCATCACTGGATTCTGCAGAGTCCTCACTGCTGATCACTGCACAGAGGAACAACTTCCCCTTAGGATCTCAGGGTGGAGCCCACACAGCAGGAAACCCCAGAATGAGAGCACCAGGGAGACCTAGAAGCTAAGTTAATTCAAGGCACGTGGTCTGTGCTTGAATGTGGGTGAGCTGCAGGTTGCTCCTGGTCCTGCAGGAATGGTGATGATGCTCACACGCAGAGGGCCCACACTTCCCTGCCCCACCCTCCTGCTACCCCTCATCCCCACCCTAGATCTGCCTCTGACCCTCTACTCCATTCTACCTCTTTCTTCCATTCTCATTTTACTTCTTCACTTTCCAATTGGCCCCTTTTCCTTACTTATGCCTCTCGTTCCAGGGATGGTATCTCTTGATACCTCACTTTGTCTTCATGTGTTTCTTTTCCATCTACTCTCTTGCATATCTTGGCTCTCTATTTTTTCTCCCCTTTTCTTTCTTTCTCATACTTTCCTCTCTTACTTTGGAAACAGTCTCCTGGACATCAATATTTATTACCCATCATCTCTCTTCTGATATTTTTTGGGTCCCTGGGGAATCTCTTCTGCTAAACTCACAGCACAGGGTGCTGGTTCCCTGCCCTTCTTTCCTCTGCCCAAGGCCACCTGGACTGGCTGGCTGAACCCTGATGCCCCAGCCTCTTGCCTGGTTCCTGTGACCCCCCCACTCCACTTTCTCTCTGTCAGCCTTACCTATTATGTCAGACACTCGGTTATTGCCAGTCCTTGCTTGCAGTTGAAATTCTGAGTTGAAAAATGGCTTTTCCTTCTTTATATCCACTAGATGGACAGAACAGGAATTGATTTGTAGTCCATGGTAGGATGCCTTTGCTCCTGGATCAAATTTTAACGAATGAAAAATTTTAATTTGTCTCCCCAAAAAGGAGCTCACTAGCATTAAAAAGTCTTCTTCCTGTCATCTTACTACACAGGGAGGCTCCACCCCACCCTTCTCCTGTTTGCTGCTCAACTCTGTCCCTTCCTTCATGCCCCTCTCAACTCTAAGTGGGATCAGAGCTTCCCTAGTGGCTCAGATGGTAAAGAATCTGCTTGCAATGCAGGAGTCTGGGTTCGATCCTTGGGTCCGGAAGGTCCCCTGGAGAAGGGAATGACAGCCCATGCTAGTATTCTTGCCTAGGAAATTCCCTGGAGGGAGGAACCTGGTGGGCTACAGTCCAGGTGGTTGCAAAGAGTCCGACATGACTGAATGACTAACACTCTTAAGTGGAATCATTCACTCTTGTTCTGTCTGTTCTTTTGGGGGCAGGGTGGATATGGACTTAGCTTCTTTTATCAACATGTGTGCAATAGTCATCTGTATCCAGTTATATGTATTTTCTCACTGCTGTATAACATTCCATTACAGAAATTATCCATTAAAAAATAAAGCTAAAAAATCTCCATTTGTGCTGGCTCAAGTTTTAGACTACAAATAATGCTATGATGAACATCCTTTTGTGTGTGTGGTAATAATATACATTTCTGTTGATTTGTTGAAGAGTGTAATTGCTAAATCATAAGCCACCTGTATTTTCTACTTTGAAAGATTATACAAAACTGTTTTCCAGAAGCATATGAAAAGGCAGGGATGGTTGAGAGAGCTTGTCAAATGTAAGTAACTAAAAGGAGTTTGGTGTGATGGGAATGTAGTATGATGGGGAAATACACAACTGGTAGGTATGTGTCAGCACTCCACACCTGCAGCTTTGACTTCATGCCGAGGGCCACAAGAACGTGTCTGTGTGCGTGCCAAGTCATGTCTGACTCTTTGCAATCCCATGGACTATAGCCCGCCAGGATCCTCTGTCCATGGGATTTCCCAGGCAAGAATACTGGGGTGGGTTGCCATGCCCTTCCCCAGGAGATCTTCCCAACCCAGGGATGGCATTGGGCTTTAAACAGGAGAACCTTATGAACTGGTCTGCATTTTGGAAAGGTCTACTGAGCTAAAATGCAGAGGGTGAATCTGAAGGAAGTGAGACAGGAGGGAAGGAATGAGCAGGAGACTGTTCTATTTGAAGTGAGAAGTGACAGGACGTGGATCACAGCAAGCCTTGTGGTAAAGAACTCGCCCGCCAATGCAGGAGACTTGTAAAGACACTGACTCAGTCCCTGCATCAGGAAGGTCCCCTGGAGCTGGCCACCTACTCTAGTATTCTTGCCTGGGAAATCCCAGGGACAGAGAAGTCTGGCGGGCTACAGTATGGGGTAGCAGAGTCGGACACGACTGAAGCGACTTAGCATGGGCACAGCAAAGACTGGAGAACAATTGGACAAGCTGGAAAGATTTTAAAGTTAGAATCGATGGAAGTGAGAAGGAAAACCATGATTGGTTTAATCCGCTCAGTTTTGTGACTGTTAGTTACACAGCAATAGAAAGTTATAGATATGGCCTCTGAATTGAGATGTCCAACAGACTTTTTTTTTTGGCCATGTTGTGTGGCATGTGGGAATCTCAATTCCCCAACCAGGGATCTGACCTTCGCCCCCTGCAGTGAAGCACGGAGCCCTAACCCCTGGACTACTAGGGAAATCCTTCCAACAGATCTTTGAATAAAGATCTCTAGGCACTTGGTGGAATGAGTCTAGAGATCAAGTGTAGGCTGATGTACGTCCAAGAAACAATAGCTCATGGGTATTATGGAGACCGTGGGGAGGGTGAAGATGACTGGGAAGAGGTCTGTTTTTATCTGGGGGGTTCCAGGGCTATTTTGATCATTATAGACTCCTTGTGCCTCCTTTTTGATGACAGTCTCCTCTAATGGGATAGCATCTTGATTTGTCTCCTCTCTCTGTATGGTCCACTCTCTACCAATTTTTCATTTGTTGTCAAGTTTTCCTCTTTGTGCCTCTCCCACCTCCAGTTTTCTGGGTTTTTTTTTTTTTGTATTCTTTTTCACTGATATCTTTCTCTATTCATCTCTTTTCCTCTACATTTTTAAAATCACTGTCCCCAAGACCTAGCAGTGTCTAGGATGAGGCAAAGGAGGTGCCCAGGACTCACGAAGGTGCCAACAGTAAGACAGTCCTTAGGTGTGCCCCAGGGTCTCACCCTTGACCTGACCCTGCTGTCCCCTACTTGCTTTTTCAATGTATCCATTCTCTATTAAGTTTCCAACTTTCTCCTATTCTCCTATTCTCAGAGGTCATATTAATATGACCTCTGTATGTCTCCTCTGTGTCAGTTTTGTCATTCTATATATTTTCCTCATTTAAGCTCTCAGATCATCACCAAAGTTCTCCCTGTTTTGCCAGTGTCCAAAGCACCACATCCCTCTACCTGTCACTTGCTTTCTAGAAGGCCCTTCATCTGAGCTTCCTTTCATGCAAATCTGACCTGCAGCATCTTACATGATTTCTGTGTTTTTGCTATAACCTCTGAAAAGGAAGTTGCAACTTAATTCTTTTCATCAACTCCACAACATGGCGTTATTTGGATTCCATGTCAATGTATCTAAAATCTATCTCATTCTTGTCCTTTGTTATTTGATGCTCCCCAGTCCACCTTCTCCTATTCTTCCTTTTTGCACCGTCTTCCCAGGGCCACCCTGTCCACCAAAGAGTTCAGCTTTCCTTCTCCATTGCAGTTTACACCTGTTAAATCAGCTAGAGCTTGTGGGTAAGGCTGCATTGTCTTGGATGGTGTTAGGATCTGGAAGGGGTGAGGTGGTATGGGAGAGCAAAGGAAAACTTTTAGGCTCTTAGAAAAACAAAGATATAATTAGAGAATTGGTAAGATATGACACTTCCTTGGCAATTCAATGGTTAAGACTGTGTTTCCAATGCAGGGGACATGGGCTCAATCCTGTCCAGGAAACTAAGATCTCATGAGCATGTAACATGGCCATTAAAAAAAAGGATAAAATAAAAATTAAAAAAAGAAAGAAAATAGGTAAGGTAAGTAATAATTACTTTCTTTGTTAGAAGGCAGTGGGTTGGGTGTTTCTTCCCCGGCATCTGAATTATTTGATTGGATAGGTGCTGGTTCACAGAAATCTGAAGATAAAAAAGACCACAGCTGACATCCAGCAGAGCTTTGCTTTGCCCTGTTTCCATTTTCTTTCCTCTTCCCCAACTTCTCTTTCCTTCTTATGTGTCTGCTTTGAGCCTGTCTGCATTTATTGCTACTTCACCCCACGAAAGTGCCGCACTGCACCGATTCTGGAGCCAATCTCTCCCTGACTCTTGTTTCTGTTTCTCTTCCTCGGTGGGTCTGGGACACTTCACCTTCTTAGTTTTCCTTTTCTCACTTTCTTCCTCCAGGTCTTTCCCATCAGTACATCAGGCTCAGTTCCTGCCCTCAGTGTCCGTGTAATTTCCCCTTTCTTTGTTAATAGATGTTTCCTTGAGTGGTGCGTGAATTCATTCTCTGTCACCAGTCAGGCCCTCTTGACCCCTTTGAGAGGGTAAGGACCGAATCCCTGGGCAAACCTCCCAGGACCAGCACGTCCTGGACGTACCCTTCCCCCGTGGTAAGCATCTCTACTCCCCAGGCAAAGCCAGCCAGCCTTACCTGCTGGTTCAGATTCTTGGTCACATTGTTCATTTGCTTGCTGGCTTTCCAGTGCATCGTTCTGGTTGCTGAGTGTACCATTGCTGTTTGCATTTATCTCTTCTGTTTCACTGAGGTGATCTGAGAGTCTATTTTCAGGGGAGGCTGTACCTAAACCACATTTTGATTTATAAATATCTTAGAAATATTTTATTTTCCTCCAACATCCAGCAGAATCCAACAGGAAAATACAAAGCACTCTAAGTTTTTAGAGCAGAGGATCTTTAATCCAGGGACTGGCTACACAGCTGATGGAAGAGCACAGAGGACCAAGGGGAAGAATGTGACAACATAAAGAAGAGTCAACAGGAAGCTATGGGAGGGATAGAGGAGATCACGGGCTGAGGTCACCGGGCAGGCAGAGGCTGGACCATGATTTGCCTGCTTCGTGGAAGGTGCAGTCAAGGCTGAGATGCGGCTGTTGCCAGAATTGCGGCTGGAGGCAGTGATGGAGAAATACCTGGCTGTTCCCTTACTCCCACTCTCCTGCCAGGGTCTCCATGTTAGGAACCCAGCAGGGAGTCAGCAGCAAGGGGAGCTGACAAACAAATCCACAGGGGCCAGTGGCCAGAGACAGAGGGCTGAGCAGAGCAGGGGAGGGGAAGGACTGAATCCCTGGGCAAACCACCCAGGACCAGCACACATGCCCTTCCTCCACGGCAACCATCTCTGGTCCTCACTGATTCCATCAGCCCCTCCCACTCTGTCCACTCCAGCCTCAATAATGTATGAACACATAGACATATTTTTCACTGCAGTTTGGATTTTTCTCTCTTAGTGTTATTTTCTGAACAAAGTAATTAACATGAAGCATGATTTAAAATTATTTCCCAAAGTTTTAGTATGGAATGCGGGTCCTTGTGCCTGTTTTGTGCCATATCCTCAGGACTGGGAGCCTCCCCTTGGGGTGGGGGGCAGGCGTGAGACACAGCGCTCCTCTCACCTGGGCACATCAGCCCACCTTGTCAGGTCAGACGCTTGAACACATTTACCAGTGACTTGCTGTGTATCATTTGGGTCCTAGGTTGAAGTTTCTCTCTTTATATTCCTTGCTCCCCAACACCAAGATGCTCTGGGATTTCATTTCCTGGTAAGGGTGCTCCTAGACCACCCTACACACACACACACACACACACACACACTGAATCCTTTCTCTTCTGCTCATTGCTTGTGACAATTCCATCTGCTTATCCTTCCCTGTTTCCATCAGCTGTACTAGCAGATGAATGGCTAATATATATTCATCCATATGTATTTTTAACTCTTAATGTTTTGAATAAATGTGATTTGTTAAAAGTATTACTGTGTTTTTCAGCAAAGGAAACTATAAACAAGAATGGGAGAAAATAATCTCAAAGGAAACAACTGACAAAGAATTAATTTCCAAAATACACAAGTAGCTCATACAACTCAATACCAGAAAAAAAAAAAAAACCTTATCAAAAAGTGGGAATAAGACCAAAACAGACATTTCTCCAAAGAAGACATACAAATGGCTAACAAACATATGAAAATACGCTCAACACTGCTCATTATTAGAGAAATGCAAATTGAAACTACAATAAGATACCACCTTACACCAGTCAGCATGGCCAACATCAGAAAGTCTACAAACGATAAATGCTGGAGAGGGTGTGGAGAAAGGGAACCCTCTCGCATTGCTGGTGGGAATGTAAACTGTAAACTATGGAAGACGGTATGGAGGTTCCTGAAAAAGCTAGGAATGAAACCATCATATGACCCAGCAATCCCATTCCTAGGCATATACCCTGAGGAAACCAAAATTGAAAGAGACACATGTACCCCAATGTTCACTGTGTCATTTTTTACAATAGTCAGAACATGGAAGCAACCTAGATGTCCATCTACAGATGAATGGATAAAGAAGCCATGGTACATATATACAGTGGAATATTACTCGGCCATAAAAAGAAATGCATTTGATTCAGTTCTAATGAGGTGGATGAACCTAGGGCCTATTATACAGAGTGAAGTAAGTCAGAAAGAGAAGTATAAATATTGTATACTGACACCTACATGTGGAATCTAGAAAGATTGTACTGATCAATAAATTTTCAGGGCAGCAGGGGAGAAACAGACATATGGACATGGAGTGAGGAGGAGGGAAAGGATGAAATAAAGGAGAGAGTAAAATGGAAACTTACAATACCATATATAAAATAGATAGCCAATGGGAATTTGCTGTTTGACTCAGGGAACTCAAATGGGCTCTGTGACAATCTAGAAGAGTGGGACGGGGAGGAAAACGGGAGGGAGGTTTGGGAGGGAGGGGACATGGGTGTGCCTATGGCTGATTTTTATTAGTATTTGACAGAAAACCACAAAATTCTGTAAAGCAAATATCCTTCAATTAAAAAAAACTAGAGTCGCAAAAAAGTATTACTGTGCTTTCAAAAATCACTTTGAAAGTTCTTCTTTTATAAAAGCATATTACTAATTTAGAACATTCTTTTTAAAATAATACATCCCTAAGGGAAGCTACATAGTAAGAGCCTTTCATGTTGTAGGTAGTTCCCTGAGACTCCTCTATGTTCCTTACTTACTAAGGTGAGTCATGGAATAAAGGCTTAAAATTTGTTATAGAGTAGTGTGCTGTAAGCAGGGAAAACTATGACCTTCAATCTATCTTTCTGGGCCAGAAGGTGGCATTGCTATTCTCACTGCTTTTCCAGCCTGGGGAATCAGTAAATCCAACGAACACCTAAGAGAAAAAAATCTCAAAGTGTACTATGAATGAAACAGTTAAAAGCATGGACTCTGGCACCAGAAACAAATAAAGATGATGATTAAAGCTAGTAATAACGACAAATGCATGGAACACTGATACAGCCCCAGACAAGACTGTGAATGCTTCATATGATGTAACTTGTTTAAAATCCAGCACCCTCTGAAATAGGTGCTATTATCAAGTCCATTTTACAGATGATGAAACTGAGGAACAAAGAGGGCTAGTCACTACCCCAGGATCTTGAGGTAGAAGCTGAAGCCAGGCTATAGGCCCCTGAATTCCTGCTGTGACACTGCACAGAGCAGTGCTCAATCCTGATTTTCAGCTGGGTGAACTTGTACGAATAACTGAATTCTCTAAGCTGATTCTTTTTCATCTGAAAAACAAGGATAATATATACACATTTTAGGTTTGGGGGAAGATTAAATAAATTACTGGCTGCATCAATATATGGGATACCATGATCAAAAAAATCAAATTGTTATGTATATTTTTTGTACCAGTACTTTTTATTCAGGGAACAAACATGTACTGAGTACCTTGTTGTTGTTTAGTTGCTAAGTTGTGTTCTATTCTTTTGCAACCCCATGGACTGTAGCCTGCCAGGCTCCTCTGTCCATGGGATTTACCAGGCAAGAATACTGGAGTGGGTAGTCATTCCCTTCTCCAGAGGATCTTCCTGACCCAGGGACTGAACCTAGGTCTCTGGCATTGCAGGCAGATTCTTTTTTTTTTTTTTTAATTAATTTATTAACTTTAATTGGAGGCTAATTACTTTACAATATTGTGATGGTTTTTGCCATACATTGACATGAATCAACCATGGGTGTACATGTGTCCCACCATCCTGAACCCCCCTCCCACCTTCCTCCCCACCCCTTCCCTCTGGGTTGTCTTAGAGCACCAGCTTTGAGTGTACTGCTTCATCATCGAACTTGCACTGGTCATCTGTTTTACATATGGTGGTATACATGTTTCAATGCTGTTCTCTCATATTGTCCCACCCTTGCCTTCTCCTCCATAGTCCAAAAGTCTGTTCTCTACATCTGGGTCTCTTTTGCTGTCTTGCATATAGGTCGTCGTTACCCTCTTTCTAAATTCCATATATATGCGTTAATATACTGTATTGGTGTTTCTCTTTCTGGCTTACTTCACTCTGTATAATAGGCTCCAGTTTCATCCAACTCATTAAAACTGACTCAAATGTGTTCTTTTTTTATAGTTGAGCAGTACTTCATTGTGTATTTGTACCATAACTTCCTTATCCATTCATCTGCCGATGGACATCTAGGTTGTTTCCATGTCCTAGCTATTGTCAACAGTGCTACTGAGCCACCAGGGAAGCCCAGTGAATACCTAGTGACTGTTAAATGCATTCCCATCCTTGTTCCATTTCATAACCTCAGGACAATCTGCCTGTAATATCTCTATATTACAAATGAGAAAGCTGAGCAATAAAATTTAAATAATAACATCATTAAGAATGTTACGGGTTAATTGAAGTTATGGGAGGACTCCCCCTCCCCCACCCCCGNNNNCCCCGCCCCCTGCCCCGAGGAATGCCCATCACCTGCTTCTTCCACCGCTCTGGTTGTAGCACTGGTCTCTGCCAGACATGACATCGAAGCACCAAGATCACTGCCTGATCAAAAAAACAGAACAGAAAATGGTGAAGCCAGATGCTGGGGCAAAACAATCAGGCCCAGAGTCCTTGGGGACTGGCAGCAAATGCATTTAAGGAGCCCAGAAGCAGCGACCTTCCCAGCAACTCAGAGTACTGACCCTTGGAGAAACTGCAGATGCAAAGACTAACAGATTTCTGACACAAAGAAGCAGCTGCTCTGCCCCCAGCACAGCCTAGAAGGGGACACAAGCAGCAAAGCTTCGCAGAACAGAGTCAACAACCAACCATCATAAGAGGAGGATTCTCCACCAGACCAAGTCAGGCCTCCAGAAATTCCTAGGGGGAAGAATTAAAAATTTATTTCAGAAATTGAAGTAGGGACTGTGCCACCCTCCCCTAATTCCCCTTTTCTTTTCTTTCTTTCTTTCTTTTTTTTTTTTTTTTTTAATAAATAAGAAGCTTGAGACCCCTGGTAGACAACAATACAGAGGCCATCTGGGCCTGATGGATCTCATCCAACTCTTGTAGCCTGACCCCAAATCCTCGAGTGGAAGGCAGGTCAGGGCCACTCCTGGCTGAGAGGGCTTTGGCCAGGCCATCTCACTGCATGATCTCCACCAGCCATTCAGTACCTAGCGATGGCTTATCTTGACTTCCACAGGCATGGTGAACCGGCCTTCGTCCCTAGAGTTGCCCTGACTGGTGACCTTACCTTACTTCCTACAAAGTCCCCACCCTCTCTTCATCCACTCCCTCCCTGTACAAGTCTGTTTAATCTGTTTTGTTAGCTTCTCCCTGAAGATTCAACGTCTGATTCTCCTCCACTTTCTCCAGAATGGCAACCCACTCCAGTATTCTTGCTTGGGAAGTCCCACGGATAGAGGAGCCTGGTGGGCTACAGTCCGTGGAGTCAAAAAGAGTCGGACATGACAGAGTGACTTTTACTTCACTTCCCTCTTTGTATATTTCCCTCCTTTTGTTTCTGGGTTCTGTCTGTCCCATTAGGCTACCAGGGAGTATCCAGGGTTGAAAACACAAGCTCTGGGTTCAGAATGCCTGGTTCCATCCTTGCTCATTTGATCCCAGGCCAACTACATACATGGTCTTTCTAGATTTCAGCTTCCTTATCTGCAAAATGGGCACATAAGTGATAATACTGTCCGATGGCACTAAACCCACAACTGCCAGAAAAAACTTTCAATCAAGTGGGCTGTTATTAATTTGCTTGTTTTTGTTGTGTCCTTGACCCCTTTCTCCTTTCATTTCTTCTTTTTCTTCTCCCCTGTCTCTCAAATACCCACATTTTCTCCTCCACATCTCTACCATTCCTTACCACTGATTCCATACGACCACCTTTCTCCTTGAATATTCCTGCTCTTGAACAACCTCCCCCACATTTAAATCAGTCCTTTCTTCTGCCATCATCAATGGCCTCCTCTTTGACATTGACCTTGGGCCCATAGTGCTTAGCCCATCACACCTTCACATTGATCTTCTCCTATAGGATTCTTTCTAAATCACAGTGACTTCCAGGCAGTCATTCTCTTTAAATCTGGCTACTGACACCTTGGGTTCTTCTTCCTTTGTCTTGGCATTTGGGGCAAAAGCCTCTTGTCATAGCTACCCCTCCAGGACTTAGCCTCTGGTTAGATGCTCATACAAACATCCCTGCCTGCCTTCTCCGTGGTCCTTCATCGTTTCTTCCCTGATTCTCAATCTTTGCTCAGGACTCGGGGCCTCCACCTCCCCTTCTCTTTTTCCTC
The DNA here is from genome assembly GCA_006410935.1 of Redunca redunca. NCBI lineage: Eukaryota > Metazoa > Chordata > Mammalia > Artiodactyla > Bovidae > Redunca > Redunca redunca. Next base: position 426,307 of record SJYQ01091777.1, on the reverse strand, counting down.
TTAGCAAGGGAAAACTGTTCTTGGTCTCAATCACCTTGCTCAAGTCTCAGTTGGATGGCAGGCCTCTCCTCCCTCTCTTCTCCGTCAGTTTCTTCATAACAAAGTTTCTCTTGGATTGCTGAAGAGAGGAAGAGAAAACACAATTAGAGATCTCCACCAGAGACCAGGAACATCATCTCAGAATTACACATTTAGGTATTTTCAGCTCTCGGGTCACTTAGAGCTCAGTGGATCCCAACCTTCATGGTAAAGTTCCCCCATCATCCTTGGACATAAAAGAGAAACCCCAGCAAGGGAGCAGTTATGTTCCCTGGATAGAAATGAGCCACTCAAATGTAAGGACAAAGGAGTCCTGGGAACCTCCTGAGGCTGTCAGTCATGTACAATAAACGTCATACCATGCGGACAACACATGTCAAAATAAATAAGGTAAGTGAAATGTGTTAACTGCACTGTTCAAAATGTAAGAAAGAAACAAATTTTTTCTGGAGAACAACTAGGATCCTAGAGAGGTGTGTGTGTGTGTGTGTGTGTGTGTGTGTGTGTGTGTGTAAAAGAGAAAGTCCAAAGACTTTAAAGAGGGCTGTAGACAAGAGGAGGTTTGGGCTTAACTGTGTTGGAGAGGATGCTCAGTTTCCAAAGAGACAAACCAGAGTTGGGGGCATGCTGGGGTTGCTAGTCGGAGCTCCCAGAGTGGTCCAGATCCCACAAAAAAGGAAACTCTGAAGCTGCACATAGGGATTGCCTATTGCAGTACTGCAGGGCATCCCCACGAATCCTGGACCTCGGACCCAAGAGGCTGCCAACAAGAGGAGGCCAGGACACCAGTCCAGAGACCGTGCATGTAGGTAACTTAGCAGGTGTAGGAGGAAGGAAATAAACCAAGGAGCCTAGTGGGTAGATCACTGCCAGGAGTCTAGGAAGGAGACATGGTGGGAGGCTGCCTCAGAGTTGATGGCAGAAGCTCCTCCTGGGAAAATGCCCACTAAGGGGTGAGATGGATAGGGCTGTGGGAGCCGTGGGTACTACTTTGTCTTCCCCAGAGCATGGGTCAAGTTCCAACAAAATCACATGGCAGGTACGAGGAGGACAGTGGCCCAAAGCCCAGAAAAGGTGAAGGAGGCCTCAGGGCGGGAGGACTTCAGCACATGAAACAGGGATGAGGGGGAACCTAGAAACAGGAGAGATATCATGCCCTGGACCACAGTCCCCACCCTTTGGAGTTTAGTCACTGACCCGAGCTCTTGTGGACAGCAGTGACCTCTGCAAGGGGCAGGGGGTTGGCAGCGAGTGTAGACGTGAGTTACTAGCATTAAAAAAGGATAAATTATACCTTCTCAGGAAAAAGTCAACATTTAGTTATATGTGGCACCAAAAATAAGCCCTGGAAGAGAATAGCCTTTGTGATTATTTGAGGAGAAAAAATGATTAAAACCATTATTCTTTTAAGGGAAAATTTGATATGTTAACTTTTGTGCTAATTACTCTAGAAATCTGATGAAAGTGGCCTTTCTTCTGTGTTACCAGGTCAACCCTGGGTTTGAGGGCTTAAAATGACATGGGACTGGGAGGGTCTACTTATGGACTGTTCTTGGGTCTTCTTTGAATCACCACATTCTTGGGCTGTAGTGATTCTTATAATCTGGCTTTTCCCTCTAGGGGTCCCTGAAAGCTATGATTCTGGAATTGTTGAGATACTGACCCTGTTGATCTGCTGTTTCTAAGCCAGAATGGATCTTATAACCACAGCTAAGCTTGAGATGGAGAAGGCAACAGCAACCCACTCCAGTACTCTTGCCTAGGAAATCCCATGGACGGAGGAGCCTGGGGGGCTACAGTCCATGGGGTGGCGAAGACTGGACACAACTGAGCAACTTCACTTTCACTTTTCACTTTCATGCATTGGAGAAGGAAATGGCAACCCACTCCAATATTCTTGCCTGGAGAATCCCAGGGATGGGAGCCTGGTGGGCTGCCGTCTATGGGGTCACACAGAGTCGGACACGACTGATGTGACTTAGCAGCAGCAGCAAGCTTGAGATGGGTAGTAATCAGCTCAATGGACTGCTGTGTAGACCACTGCTGGCCTGTCATTTGTCGTTCTATCTAAATCAGATGGCACTGTGGCTCTGGTCCTCCTGTGAGTCTAAGTGTCTAGTTAAGCAGACCTCCAGGTGGGTGTTGCACCATAGCCTTTATAACATGAGCTTTGAGAAGAACTTGGTGGCTCAGATGGTGAAGAGTCTGCCTGAAATGTAGAAGACCTAGGTTCGATTTGAGAAGAGTCAAGTGTGCTTTGTTAACTGTTATATCCCCACTGCTCAGCACCAGTTATGGCACGTGATGGGAGCTCAATATATCACTTGTTGAACAGAACTGACCTTGAACATCAAAAGGTAGGAAATAAGCTAATTACCATTTTCAAAGCTTTTACGAACATGATTTAAATCAGGATATTCCTGCATGTTGACGTCGCTGAACAAAGCTTCCAGAAGCGACAGGTTAAATGTCTTTTCCAGCTCATTGAGAACATTGTACACCACTTTTGATACAGGGACCAGGTTTCTACAAGAATCTTGACAGTCCTTAAAAACAATGAATGAATAAAAGTATAAATACAGACTTCCAGGTTACAAGAGAGCCCTAGAAAGAGATGTCAAGTTAATGTATTCCAATTTCCATACATAGGTATCTTTTCACGTAGAGGTTTAGCATTTCTGTATATTTGTATGACTACTAAGGGAAACAATAAATCCTCTCTTCTTAAAACTATCCATTTGTGAATCTGATCTCCTCACCCTAACTTACATTAGATGTAAGAAGGCACACTTCTGAAGATTAAAAGTGGGTAAAAGGTAATGAATATGTAGCTAAGAGCCTGGTCAACTCATTGAGGAATAGACTTGGCAGGTGATGAGCCACTATTCTGTTGACTGGACAACTCCTGCCCCTTCACCAATCCTAACCTGGCCTGGAAGAGCTCAAGGAAGCCAGGGGACAGTGCTCCATTTTGTGAACTTGGCCACAGGGAAAGCATGTTCGGAGGACAAGCTGAAGACCCGCACCCCTGTATCTCCAACAATGCCTATCACTAAAGTTAACTCAAAGTCCAAGACCCCATAAAGAGCACAAATAAATACATAAATAAGGAAATAAATAAATGGAAAAAGAAAAACCCATGTTGGAGAAAGAAAACTGTCGGAGAAAGAATAGCAAGCATCTACTCCCAAGTTTGTCCTAATAAGACATCAGTTCCCTGTGGGTTTTAATGTTCTCAGATCTAAATTGGTTGCTTTAGTCACTAAGTCATGTCCGACTCTTGTGACCCCATGGACTGTAGCCTNTGTTAACTGTTATATCCCCACTGCTCAGCACCAGTTATGGCACGTGATGGGAGCTCAATATATCACTTGTTGAACAGAACTGACCTTGAACATCAAAAGGTAGGAAATAAGCTAATTACCATTTTCAAAGCTTTTACGAACATGATTTAAATCAGGATATTCCTGCATGTTGACGTCGCTGAACAAAGCTTCCAGAAGCGACAGGTTAAATGTCTTTTCCAGCTCATTGAGAACATTGTACACCACTTTTGATACAGGGACCAGGTTTCTACAAGAATCTTGACAGTCCTTAAAAACAATGAATGAATAAAAGTATAAATACAGACTTCCAGGTTACAAGAGAGCCCTAGAAAGAGATGTCAAGTTAATGTATTCCAATTTCCATACATAGGTATCTTTTCACGTAGAGGTTTAGCATTTTTGTATATTTGTATGACTACTAAGGGAAAAAATAAATCCTCTCTTCTTAAAACTATCCATTTGTGAATCTGATCTCCTCACCCTAACTTACATTAGATGTAAGAAGGCACAATTCTGAAGATTAAAAGTGGGTAAAAGGTAATGAATATGTAGCTAAGAGCCTGGTCAACTCATTGAGGAATAGACTTGGCAGGTGATGAGCCACTATTCTGTTGACTGGACAACTCCTGCCCCTTCACCAATCCTAACTTGGCCTGGAAGAGCTCAAGGAAGCCAGGGGACAGTGCTCCATTTTGTGAACTTGGCCACAGGGAAAGCATGTTCGGAGGACAAGCTGAAGACCTGCACCCCTGTATCTCCAACAATGCTTATCACTAAAGTTAACTCAAAGTCCAAGACTCCAGAAAGAGCACAAATAAATACATAAATAAGGAAATAAATAAATGGAAAAAGAAAAACCCCTGTTGGAGAAAGAAAACTGTCGGAGAAAGAATAGCAGGCATCTACTCCCAAGTTTGTCCTAACAAGACATCAGTTCCCTGTGGATCTAAATTGGTTGCTTTAGTCACTAAGTCATGTCCGACTCTTGTGACCCCATGGACTGTAGCCTGCCAGGCTCCTCTGTCCATGGGATTCTCCAGGCAAGAATACTGGAGCGGGTAGCCATTTCCTTCTCCAGGGGATCTTCCCAACCCAGGGATCAAACCCAGGTCTCCTGCATTGCAGGCAGATTCTTTACCCACTGAGCTACAAGGGAAGCCCAACTGTTTAAATTGATGTTCTTCAAAAAGAAATGCTGTGTTAATTTTTATTTCACTAAATCATCTCATTTGAGTTATTCATGAATTTATTACACTTACTTTTAATTCTTAGTTTATGCTGTACTGTGGTGTATTAAACATCTGTGGAACACGACTGTTTTAGATCCAGTCTGCCTGACTCCAGTGGCTGCCAAGAGCACCGTCCCTTCAATCAGAGGAAGGACTGTCTCCAGTGATGCCTGTTTCCACTCTTTTTCCCTTTCTACCTCACAACAATACTTGAACATTTGCAACAATAGTAAGAAGTCTTCTATTCATAGGACACTCCTCAGTTAGCTAGCTGTGCTCAGGATATCAAAGGATAACTTAGTTTGGGGCTGGTTTACCAGATGGTGACATAAGAAACCTCACTTACTTCATACATTTTATTGGTGATGAGTTCGCGGTCACGAAGGCCCTCAAAGAAAGGAAATGTCTTTTTAATTGCAGTTGAAATCTCCACTTTATGTCTTTTGAAGTGCTTGAATGCAGTCTCAAAGACAAGCCTTTCTTCCATGTTCTGATTTTCTGTGGACATCCTAAGGAAGAAGAATATCATGTGAAAATGGTCATCAAGATTCCGAGATGCTTGTGAAGGCCGTAACATTTTATATATAAAGGATAGATTGTGAAGAACCAACATATAGAAAATAAGTGGTTTCAATAAATGGAAACAACAAACAATGATATAGTTGAAGAAAAGTGTGGATGCTAAGAAAGACTGAAGTACAGGACTAAAGAAGTCCATTCCAGTCTGTCCCAATCAAAACCATTATAAAGATATCCACCTTTGTCTGGTATATTTGGATACTTTTCAGTACCCAAAATGCACTGGGGAATAATCACTTTATTGCATCAACATCCTGTAAAAAATGTTTCTGGTTTAAATACTGCCAATTAAAGAAAATCATTTATCTTCTTTTTATTATTGCCTCCACCTCCCACTAAAAATGCTAATAAAGGGATTGGATTCACAATGACAAGGAGAATGGCGGGGGGCGATGAGCAGATAAGAGAGTTCTACCAAAATTTATGAGACAAAAAGTGATCAGAGGATCGCTAACCACTATTGTAGGTAGAAAATACTCCCAGAGGTCAGGAAAGCAACCAGTGAGTCCTGCAGGACCCTGGAGACCCAGTGGAGATCACAAGGGAGACATGTTGTGGAAAACTGATTCATTATTTGAAAAATTAAGAACAGAACATCACACCTTCCACCCTCAGTTTGCATCCTGACCACTTGTACCCAGACAGCTGCTCAGAGGGAAACAGTGCTATCCTTTTTGTAACCATATGTTAAATTTTACTTGTTACTAAACTTCACATGGCCTTCCCAGGTGGCAGTAGTGGTAAAGAACCTGTCTGCCAGTGCAGGCAATGCAAGAGAAGTAGGTTCAATCCCTGGGTTGGGAAGATCCCCTGGAGAAGGGCATGGCAACCCACTCCAATATTCTTGCCTGGAAAATTCCATTGACAGAGGAGCTTGGTGGCCTATCATCCATAGGGTTGCAAAGAGTCAGACATGACTGAGCATGCAGGCATGATTGGACTTCATATTCCCTGGTGGCTCAGATGATAAAGAATGTGCCTGCAAAGCAGGAGACCTGGGTTGGGAAGATCCCCTGGAGAATGGAATGGCTGCCCACTTCAGTACTCTTGGCTAGGAAATTGCATGACAGAGGAAACTGGAGGGCCATAGTCCATGGGTTTGCAGAGTTGGACAGGACTGAGTGACTAACACTTTAACACTGTATACATGAAAACATACATCACATGTGCTTTGTGTCTGACTTCTTTTGCTCATCATCCATGTTAGATGAACAGAAATTTGATTCTTTTATTGTTGAAGATATTCCATTGTGTGGACTGACCACAATTTACTTATTCATTTTCCTGTTTATGGACATTTGGGTGTATTCTAGTTTGGGACTAGTTTGAATAAAGCTGTGGTTCTTGTACAAGTTTTTTGGTGACAAGATGTTTTAATTTCCCTTCAGCAAATAACTAGGAGTGGAATTGTTGGGTCATTGTGTAGGAGTATGTTTAATAGTTTTAGAATCTGTCAAACTATTCCAATGTCTGTTAGAAATAGGCTTTCTAGTTTTAGCCATTTTAGTCTATAATATATAATATGGTATTTCATACAGTTTTAACTGGTATTTTNGTGCAGGCAATGCAAGAGAAGTAGGTTCAATCCCTGGGTTGGGAAGATCCCCTGGAGAAGGGCATGGCAACCCACTCCAATATTCTTGCCTGGAAAATTCCATTGACAGAGGAGCTTGGTGGCCTATCATCCATAGGGTTGCAAAGAGTCAGACATGACTGAGCATGCAGGCATGATTGGACTTCATATTCCCTGGTGGCTCAGATGATAAAGAATGTGCCTGCAAAGCAGGAGACCTGGGTTGGGAAGATCCCCTGGAGAATGGAATGGCTGCCCACTTCAGTACTCTTGGCTAGGAAATTGCATGACAGAGGAAACTGGAGGGCCATAGTCCATGGGTTTGCAGAGTTGGACAGGACTGAGTGACTAACACTTTAACACTGTATACATGAAAACATACATCACATGTGCTTTGTGTCTGACTTCTTTTGCTCATCATCCATGTTAGATGAACAGAAATTTGATTCTTTTATTGTTGAAGATATTCCATTGTGTGGACTGACCACAGTTTACTTATTCATTTTCCTGTTTATGGACATTTGGGTGTATTCTAGTTCGGGACTAGTTTGAATAAAGCTGTGGCTCTTGTACAAGTTTTTTGGTGACAAGATGTTTTAATTTCCCTTCAGCAAATAACTAGGAGTGGAATTGTTGGGTCATTGTGTAGGAGTGTGTTTAATAGTTTTAGAATCTGTCAAACTATTCCAAAGTCTGTTAGACATAGGCTTTCTAGTTTTAGCCATTTTAGTCTATAATATATAATATGGTATTTCATACAGTTTTAACCTGTATTTTTTTAATGACTGATAATATTGAGCACATTTCCATATGTTCACTGGCTATTCATAATCTTCTTTTTTGAAGTGCTTTTTCAAGCCTTTGGCCCATTTATATTACTGGGTTGTCTTTTATTATTTATTGATGTGTAGGAGTTTGTATATGTTATAAAAGAAATGTTTTGTTTAATATACATACTGTGGGTGAAAAAGCTGGCTTAAAACTCAACATTCAAAAACTAAGATCATGGCATCCAGTCCCATCAATTCATGGCAAATAGACAGGGAAACAGTTGAAACAGTGACAGACTTTATCTTCTTGAGCTCCAAAATCACTGCGGACAATGACAGCAACTACAAAATTAAAAGACGTTTGCTCCTTGGAAGAAAATCTATGACAAACTTAGTGTATTAAAAAAGCAGAGATATCACTTTACCAACAAAGGTCTGTATAGTCAAAACTATGGTTTTTCCAGTAGTCATGTATGGAGGTGAGAGTTGGACCATAAAGAAGGCTGAGCATCAAAGAATTGATGCTTTGAACTGTGGTGCTGGAGAAGACTCTTGAGAGTCCCTTGGGCTGCAAGGAAATCAAATCAGTCAATCTTAAAGGAAATCAACTCTGAATATTCATTGGAAGGACTGATGCTGAAGCTGAAGCTCTAACACTTAGGCCACCTGATTTGAAGAGCCAACTGATTGGAAATGACCCTGATGCTGGGAAAGATTGAGGGCATGTGGAGAAGGGGATGACAGAGGATGAGATGGTTGGATGGCATCATTGACTCAATGGACATGAGTTTGAGCAAATTCCAGGAGATAGTGAAGGACAGGGAATCCTGGCATGCTACAGTTCATGGGGTCACAAAGAGTCGGGCATGACTGAGCAACTGAACAGCAACAGAAATGTATTGTGAACATTTTCACCCATTTTGTGGTTTGCCTTCATTTTCTTAACCATGTATTTTGATGAGGAGAAATTTTTAATTTTGACAAAGCCAAAGCTATCATTTTTTTCCCCCCTGTGGCTAACAACTTTAGGGTACTATCTGAGAAATCTTTGCCTCCCTTAATTAGCTTAGGAATCTAAGCTAATTAAAATATTCAAAAATTAATTTAAAGTGTAATCCTGGTTCTATTTCTAGATTTTCTACTCTGTGCCATTTGTCTGTTTGCCTACCCTTGTGCCAACAGTATATTGATCTGAATCTACAGCATATAGAAAGACTGGAAGTCAATTAGGAAAATATTACCTTGGATTTTCTACATCTTTTGGTTTTCCACATGTCTTTTAAAATTGATTTGTCAGTTTTTACAAGAAAAGCCTTTTTGAGTTTTATAGGGTTTGCATCGAACTTTTAGATTCGTTTGGTGAAAAGTGACATCTTAACAACACTAAGTTCAACCCATTTATTTAATTTTCCTTAATCTTGCCGAAGTCTTTATAGCTTTCAGTATCAGGTGGTGCAGTGGTAAAGGATCTGCTTACCAAAGCAGGAGATGCAAGAGATGTGGGCTTGATCCCTGGGTCAGGAAGATCTCCTGGAGTAAGAAATGTCAATCCACTCCAGTATTCTTGCCTGGGAAATTCCATGGACAGAGGAGCCTGGCAGGCTGCAGTCCATAGGGTCGCAAAGAATCAAACATGACTGAATACACACACACACACACACACACACACACACACACACACAGGAGTCAAACACTTCTTTCCTTAAACTTATTCTTAGCTGTTTTATTCTTTGTGGGGCTACTTTAAGTGATTCTGCTTTTTAAATTATTTCTAACAATTGTATGAACATAGAATTGATTTTTAAGAAACAGTAACCATGTATTCATGACCTTTCTAAATTCACGTATTCTAGTAATACGNGTCCATGGGGTCGCAAAGAGTCGGACATGACTGAGCGACTTCCCTTTCACGTTTCACTTTCATGCATTGGAGAAGGAAATGGCAACCCACTCCAGTGTTCTTGCCTGGAGAATCCCAGGGACGGGGGAGCCTGGTGGGCTGCCGTCTATGGGGTCACACAGAGTCGGACACGACTGAAGTGACTTAGCAGTAATATATTTGTAGACTACTTTTAGATTTTATAGAAAAAATAACCATGGCATCAGAAAATAAAACTTCTCTGCTTCTTCCTTTCCAAAAATTGTTTCTTTTTTCTTTCTTCCTTACATTGTTTCTAGCCTTAGAGAAAATGTATTTAATGTATGCATCAAGTATGATGTCATACGCACACAGATACACACACGTGACAGGAGGTTTTTGTTTGTTACTAGTTTACTGAGAGTTTTACCATGGTCAGATGTTGATTATTATGAAATGCATCTATTGAGGTGTTCATATGGTTTTGTTAGGGGAGGCACACTGATTGAAACCTTCCACCCTGGCCAGGCACCATAGTAACCATTTACATAAGATGTTTTATGACAGGAGGTCCTGGTAAGGAACTAATAAGCCTCCACCAACCAGAATAGTTCGGGAAAGGTCAAAAGGAGACACCACAGGTCTGACCACCTCCCAGAATCCTCTCTAGCATCCATCTTGGCTGAACAAGGTGTGCACCACCAGGAAGGACTCTGAGTCAGAATGATTGGCTAAAGACAACCCGGAAACTAATCCCATCACCATAAAACCCAAGACTGCGACCCAGAGCAGTTCTCCTGGGTTCCCTTACCCTACTGCTCTCCACCCGGGTACCATTTCCCAATAAAATCTCTTGCTTTGTCAGCACATGTGTCTCCTTGGACAATTCATTTCTGAGTGTTAGACAAGAGCCCCGTTTTGGGGCTTGGAAGGGGTCCCCCTTCCTGCAACAGTTTTCCTTCTTTATTCTTTAATTTGGTGAGTCAGATGCACTGATTTCCAGAGCCTCCTCTTAAGTAGAAATAGATAACCACAGGTCAGCAGACTTTTGAGGAAATTCTTCAACTGCAGGAAGAAATAATAACACTAAAAAGAGAAGAAGGTTACCCCAGGAGAAACCGAGATATTGTTGGAGAAACTTCCAAAACCTCTAAAATTTTTATAGGATTTGAGAACACACATTGTACCCTATTTACAAAGAAAAAGGAAATAACAGAGAAAGAGACAGTGGTATTAGATGTTTTTTAAAAATTGATTTTTAGAAATTTACTAAGATTTTACTAAAATGGTTGTAAAATAAAGTTGGGGGAATTCCCCAGAAAATTAAATAGATTGTTGTTCTTGTTTAGTTGCTAAGTCATGTCTGACCCTTTTGTGACCCCATGTATTGCAGCCCGCCAGGCTCCTCTCTCCATGGGATTTCCCAAGCAAGAATACTGGAGTTGGTTGCCATTTCCTTTTTCAGGCGAACTTCCTGACCCGACCTGCATTGTAGGCAGATTCTTTACCACTGAGCCAGCAGGGAAGTCCAAAATAAAGAGATTAAAAGAACACAAAAGAGCAAATTTGAGAGACAATAGAGGAGTCCAGGGCTCCCAGTGTAACTCAGCTGTTAAAGAATCCACCTACAATGCAGGAAACCCTAGGGTTGATTCCTGGGCCAGGAAGATCCACTGGGGAAGGGAGAGTCTACCTATTCCAGTATGCTTGCCTGGAGTATCCCCATGGACAGAGGAGCGTGGAAGCTACAGTCCATGGAGTCACAAAAAGGCAGACACAACTGAGCGACTAAGCACAGCACAGCACGTAGGAGTGCCAGGTGCCTTTCGCGGCTAACAGCAACCGCATTAGAGTCAGGAAGATGCTCAGGAAAATGCAGAGGAGGACCATGCCAGGAGAATTAATTAAGGAGATATGATCTCTATAGGGTAGAATAACATGGATTTCTTTAAAGGACCTAGAAAAGTGAATTTTAAAAGAACCAAACCAGAAGCTACCGAGAAGCCCACATGCCACAAAGAAGACCCAACACAGTCGAAAATAAATAAATAAATAAAATTTTAAGAAAGAGAACCAAACCAAGGCACACAGTGATGAAATGCCAACACCTAAAAAACAGAGAAGAACTTAAAATATTCCAGAAGGAATTAAGAAATTGGTCACTTATTGAGGATGATGGCAAGAATAATTTGAGACCTCTCATCAGTAACAGATCTAGGCCTTCAAAATGCAGAGTGAATCAGGACAACTCCAGCCATGCAGGGCTGAGAAATTTCACTCTACAAACATCCATTTTGAGTGTTCCTAAAATTTTCTTTATTTCCTTTATGTTTATGTCAATTTATAGATTCAAGGTTTAAAAAACACAATTTACACATGCTCTAAAATTACTATACAATCATTATTTTCCTTTCCATTCACACCACTGTGCCACCGGGGAAGTCAGTACAGATAAATGCCGTGAATGACAACAATGTCATAAGCGAAGGGAGAAGGAAATTGCATATACTCTGCTATAAGCTACGTGTGCTACAGAGGAAGAGCTATAAAATGTGTATTATAATCTCTAGACAACCATCAAAAACATTTTAAAAGAAGTATAATTAATATGCTAATAGAAGACTAAGATGGAATCATATAAAATGTTAATTAAAACTACAGAAGGCAGAAAAAGAGCGGGAAAAAAAAGACACAGAACAAATACAATAAATAAAGAAGAGTTAAAACATGGTAATGTAATCCAGTATATCAATAATTACTTTCAGTGTGAATGGCCTAAATATTCCAATTAAAAGCAGAGATTGTCTGTAAAGCACAGGAAGCTCAGCTCGGTGCTCTGTGATGACCTGCATGGGTGGGAAGGGGAAGGTGGTGGGAAGAAGGTCCAGAGGGAGGGGACATATGTATACATATGGCTGATTAACTTCATTGTATCACAGAAATGAACACATCATTGTAAAGCAATTATATCTCAATAAAAAAAGAGATTGTCAAAGTGACTGGGAAAATGAGATCTTATCTTATATTGTCAATAAGAAAAAAACCATAAATATAAAGACACATGCTAAGAATGGAGAAGGAGGGACCTCCCTGGTGGTCCAGTGGTTAAGACTTCACCTTCCAAGTAGAGTGTGGGGGTTAAATTCCTGGTCAGGGAGCTAAAATCCCATGTCTCATGGCCAAAAAATTGAAATACAAAACAGAAACAGTGTTGCAACAAATTCAGTAAAGACTTTAAAAATAGTCCCCATTAAAAAAAAATCTTAAAAAAAGAATGGAGAAGGAGATACCACGTCAACACTAATCAAAAGAAAGAGTAGCTATATTATTTCCAGGGGAAAAAGACTTTAGGACAAGAAAAAATACTAATTAAGAGAAAGGGAGCATTATATATGACAAAGGGATCAGTTTTCCAAGAAGACATAACAATCCTTAATATGTTATTTACACATGGTAAACACATAGCATCAAATTGTGTGTGGTAAAAATTGATAGAACAGTGACAGAAATAGACAAATCCACTATTTCAGTTTGATATACAAACAGCCCCCCCCTTTTTTTTCTTAAAGTAATTTATAGATCAAGCAGGTAGAGAAGCTATCAGAATATAGCTGACCTGAACATCCATTACCAATCAACTTGATCTAGTTGATACTTTTAGAATACTCTATGCAACCATAGCAGAATATACATATTCCTCTGGCTGATTCATGTTGAGGTTTGGCAGAAAACAGCAAAAATCAGTAAAGCAATGATCCTTCAGTTAAAAAATAAATAAATTTAAGAAAAAGATCACATGGAATAATCACCCTTACCAAGAGAGAATCCACTCTGGGCTATAAAACACATCTTAAGTGTAAGAGAATAGAAATCATAAAAGTACATTCTTAGACAAAAAGAAATTAAACTACAAATAAATAACAGAAAGAAATTAAAAGATTCCCCTCAATACTTGGAGAGTTAAAAATACATTCAGGTAACACATAAGTCAAAGGAGAAGTCTTAAAAGAAATTCTAAAATATTTTGAACTGAATGAAAATAAACTTACAACTTATCAATATTTGTGGGAAGCTGGAAAAGCAGTGACTACAAAGAAATATATTCCACTGAGAAAAGAAGAAAGATGTAAAATCAACAATATGTTTCTCCAACTGGAATGTGGGGGAAGAAAGCTTAAGCCTAAAACAGTAGAAGAAATGAAATAAAGGAGCAAAAATCAATGAATTGGAAATAGGAAACAAAAGGGAAAATTCCATAAAAGCTAAAACTTGTTCTTGGAAAAGATCAGTAAAATTGATAAACTTCTACCCAGGCTAACTAAGGAAAAGAAGAGAAAGAAATCACAAATTACCAATATCAGAAATGACAATAGGATTTTCACAACTGATTTATGAATATTAAGAGGATAACAAAGGATTAGTATGAACAAGTCTATTCCCATTAATTTGATAAATAAAATTGACCAAACCCTAGAAAGACACAAACTACCAAAACTCACACAAGGAGAAATGGATAATTTAAATAGGCCTATATTCATTACAAAATTGAATTAGTAATTAATAACTTTGAAAAAACTAAGTACTAGGCCCAGAGAATTTCACTGGTTAATCCTACCAAACATTTAAGGAAGAAATGATACCAAATTTCCACATTCTTGTGCAGAAAATAGAAGCAGAAGGAACACTTAATTTCTTCTATGAGCTCAGAACTACTGCAATACCCAAAGCAGATAAAGACAAGCTATAGGTCAATATCTCTCATGAACACAGATGTAAAAATTTTCAAGAAAGTATTAGCAAATTACAGAAAGACCAAGTATAACTTATTCCAGATATGCATGGCTGGTTCAATATTTGATATCGATCAATGTAATATTTGATATCAATCAAGGTAAAAGAAAAAAATCTGGATGATCTTATTAATTGATACAGTAAAGTCATTTGACAAATTCTATCACTTTTTCATGTAGAATTCCCTAGAACACTAGAGATAGGAACATCTTCAAAATGAGGACGCAAATCTAATAAAAACTCTGTTGCTAGTATCATACTTACTGCTGAAAACCTGCACATTTTCCTCCTAGGATCAGAAACAAGGGAGAGATCCCTCTTTCACTATTCTTATTCAATACTGTGCTGGAAGGCACAGCTAACACTAAAAAAAAAAAAAAAAAAAAANNNAAAAAAAAAAAAAAAAAAAGAAGAAGAAGAAGAAAAGGAAATTCAAGGTACAGAGTTAGGGAAGGAATAAAACTAATTTTGTTCGCAGATAAGATGATTGTTTACATATAAAATCCCAAAAAATTCACATGCACACAAAATCTGAAACTAATAGTTAAGTATGGCAAGGTTGCTGGACAAAGATCAGTTGCTTTTGTATATACCAGCATTGAAAATTTAGAACTTGAAATGCAGTAAGACAACACCTAGATAGCATATTGAAAAGCAGAGACATTACTTTGCCAACAAAAGTCCATCTAGTCAAGGCTATGGTTTTTCCAGTGGTCATGTATGGATGTGAGAGTTGGACTGTGAAGAAGGCTGAGCAACAAAGAATTGATGCTTTTGAACTGTGGTGATGGAGAAGACTCTTGAGAGTCCCTTGGACTGCAAGGAGATCCAACCAGACTAAAGGAGATCAGCCCTGAGTGTTCTTTGGAAGGACTGATGCTAAAGCTGAAACTCCAGTACTTTGGCCACCTCATGCGAAGAGTTGATTCATTGGAAAAGACTCTGATGCTGGGAGGGATTAGGGGCAGGAGGAGAAGGGGACGACCGAGGATGAGATGGTTGGATGGCATCACCAACTTGATGGATATGAGTTTGAGTAAACTCCAGGAGTTGGTGATGGACAGGGAGGCCTGGCGTGCTGCGATTCATGGGGTCACAAAGAGTCGGACACGACTGAGCGACTGAACAGAACTGAAGACAACACCATTTAAAATAGCACCAAAAATATAAAATATTTAGGTATTTGCTGTTCTTCAGTCATTAAGTCGTGTCCAGCTCTTTGCGATCCCCTGGACAGCAGCATGCTAGGCTTCCCTGTCCTTTGCCATGTCCCTAAGTTTGCTCAAACTCATATCCACTAAGTAGGTGATGCCATCCAACCATCTCATCCTCTGTCGCCACTTCTCCTCCTGCCTTCAGTCTTTCTCATCATCAGGGTCTTTTCTAATGAGTCAGCTCTTCACATCAGGTGGCCAAAGTATTGGAGCTTCAATTTTGGCCTCCCAAGTTGATACAGAATCTTTCCAATCAATATTGAGTGTTGAGTTCCTTCAAGATTGACTGGTTTGATCTCCTTACAGTCCAAGAGGCTCTCAAGAGTCTTCTCCAACACCACACTTCGAAAGCATCAATTCTTCAATGCTCAGCCTTCTTTATGATCCAACTCTCACATCCACACACAACTACTGGAAAAACTACAGCTTTGACTAGATTCACCTTTATCAGCAAAGTGATGTCTCTGCCTATAAATATGCTGTCTAGATTTGTCATAGCTTTCCTTCCAAGGAGCAATTCTGTATGTATTTTATTAGATTTATGCCTAAGTATTTTTAAAATTAATTTAATTGAAATTTAAAATATTTAGGTATGAGTCTAACAAAATATATACAGAATCGAAATAAACAAAATTATTCTAGAAGGAGACAAATTTAACTTGGCATAATAACATAACTGTAACTGGTTTGATGTAAAATTTTGAGTTATATAAACAAACAGTGTTGACCT
>SJYQ01091777.1:357418-401736 GCA_006410935.1 Redunca redunca | reverse complement strand
TTCAAAAGCAGAGACATTACTTTGCCAACAAAGGTCCGTCTAGTCAAGGCTATGGTTTTTCCAGTGGTCATGTATGGATGTGAGAGTTGGACTGTGAAGAAGGCTGAGTGCCGAAGAATTGATGCTTTTGAACTATGGTGTTGGAGAAGACTCTTGAGAGTCCCTTGGACTGCAAGGAGATCTAACCAGTCCATTCTGAAGGAGATCAACCCTGGGATATCTTTGGAAGGAATGATGCTAGAGCTGAAACTCCGGTACTTTGGCCACCTCATGCGAAGAGTTGACTCATTGGAAAAGACTCTGATGCTGGGAGAGATTGGGAGCAGGAGGAGAAGGGGACGACAGAGGATGAGATGGCTGGATGGCATCACAGACTCGATGGATGTGAGTCTGAGTGAACTCCGGAAGATGGTGATGAACAGGGAGGCCTGGCATGCTGTGATTCATGGGGTCGCAAAGAGTCAGACATGACTGAGCGACTGAACTGAACTGAACTGATTGTACTGAATGTTAAGTGGACTTATTGTGGTGATCATTTCATAATATATGCAAACATCAAATTGCTATGATATACCCCTGAAATTAATATAATGTTATATGCCAATTATATATAAATTTTAAACATCTATAAATAATTGCCAAAATTTGGAAGCAACCGAAATGTCCCCCAGGAAGTGAATGGATAAAATAAACTGTGGTACATTTAGAGAAGATAATACTATTCAGGCCAAAAGAAAATACACATTATTAAGTAAAAGAAGATAATCTGAAAAGGCTACATACTGTATGATTCCAACCATATGATAGTCTGGAAAAGGCAAAATAAGGGAGATAGTAAGAAGATCAGTTCTTGCCAGGGATTCGGGGAAGGGATAAGTAGGAAGAATACAGAGCATTTTTTAGTGCAGAGAAATGACTCTGTATGATACCATGATGGTGGTCACATGTCATTATATATTTGTCTAAGCCCACAGTGTACAGTGGACTTGAATCTGAGCAAATTCTGGGAGATAGTAAAAGAGTGGCTTGGCATGCTGCAGTCCATGGGGTCACAAAGAGTTGGACATGACTTAGTGCCTGAACAACAACAGCAGTGTACAAGGATGAATCCTCATGTAATCTGCGAACTCTGAGTGATGATGATGTGTCTATGTAGGTTGAAAGTGAAAGTCGCTCAGTCATGTCTGACTCTTTGTGACCCCATGGACTATACCGTCCATGGAATTCTCTAGGCAAGAATACTGGAGTGGGTAGCCTTTCCCTTCTCCAGGGGATGTCCCCAACCCAGGGGTCAAACCCAGGTTTCCTGCATTGCAGGTGGATTCTTTACCAGCTGAGGCACCAGGGGAGCGTCAATGTAAGTTAATAAAATTGTAAAAAACGTACCAGTCTGTTGGGGAACATTGATAACGGAGTATGCTAGGCATGTCTGGGCTTCCCTGGTGGCTCAGTGGTAAAGAATCTGCCTGCTAATACAGGAGATGTGGGTTTAATCCCTGGGTCTGGAAGATCCCTGGAGCAGGAAATGGCAACCCACTCAAGCATTCCTGCCTGTGAAATCCCATAGAGAGAGGAGCCTGGCATGCTGCAGGCCATAGGGTTGCAAAGAACTGGACATGACAGTGATGAAAAGACAACAACAATAATCTCCACTGTGATGATGCTAGCAGACTTTTTACACTTAGCCATGTAGGAACTGATTACAGATCTGAGTCACATCTTGAAACATACTTTTTTTTCTAACTTTTCCATCTATAGGATTTAATAAATACATAAAA
Source organism: Redunca redunca (assembly GCA_006410935.1). Lineage (NCBI taxonomy): Eukaryota > Metazoa > Chordata > Mammalia > Artiodactyla > Bovidae > Redunca > Redunca redunca. The sequence goes on along the minus strand of SJYQ01091777.1, from coordinate 399,958 downwards.
CAGCCCCCATGAGGTATATGCTCTTATCCTCCCATTTTACAGATGAAGAAACAGGTGTACAGAGATGTTAAGAGATATCTGCAAGGCCACATAACTACTAAGGAACAGAATGAGGCTTTGGACCAGAGTCTAGACCCTTTAATCATTACATAATATTGCCATCTAGGTAAATGACAACTCTATCCTTTAGTTTCTTTGGCTAGAACCTTTGGAGTCTTCTATGACACTTCTATTCCTCCCATACCTAATGTTTTATCCATCTTCAACAGTCCTTCACTTTACCATAGAAACATATCCAGTATCCTGCACCTTTTCTTTGTATCCACTGCTCCAACCTGGTCCCAACCACAATCATACCAGGCTACTGCAGTGACTACCAACTAGTCTTCTTGTTTACACTTGTGTCATATTGCAGCTCTTCTCCAAACTCTAAATACCAATAGAGATCTTTTTGAAACTGAAATTCTATTATTTCACTCTATTGAAAAACCCCTCCAATGGCCCCCACAATCTATATTCTAAATTCTTGACCATGACCTATGAGAAATAACATGATCTATCTCTTAGTACCTTTCCAATCTCCTTTTCTACTCTTCTTTTAGATCACTGCCTTTTGGCACTGTAATCGCCAAGTTTTCTTCTTACATTCCAGGCATGTTTCTATACCTGACTTTTCATTAACTGTTTCTCTACTTAGAGCATGTCTTCAGGAATTTGTGTGGTGCTTTTCATTCATTCATTCATGACTTCCATTAAATATCAATACTAGCCTCTTAGAAAACCTTCCCATTACACCCTATTCATGTACCCCATAGGTTTTTTTTTCTTACTACCTTCTGTCATTAAATTATAAATTTATTTGTTCATCTGCTTATTCTTTGTCTTGAATGTCATCTCCATTAGGTCAGAGACTTGGTCTGCTTTACTCACCATTACATTCCAGCACCTAATTAAGTCCTGGGAATAGGGTGTCAGGAAATATTTGTGGATGAATGAATCAAGCATTAGTATAATATATAGGAGAATGTGGCTAGAATTCTGAGTATATGAAGTAAGTAAGTTTTAGTTGCTCAGTTGTGTCCAACTCTTTTTGACCCCATGGACTGTAGCCTGCCAGGCTCCCTCTGTCAATGGGGATTCTCCAGGCAAGAATACTGGAATGGGTTGCCATTCCCTTCTCCAGGGGATCTTTCTGACCCAGGGATCAAATGTGTGTCTCCTGCATTGCAGGAGATTCTTTACCGTCTGAGCCACCAGGGAAGCCCAGTATATGAAAGGCACTTTTAAACAAGACACAAGGAGGATAACCTTGGTAGACACGAGTATATGGACACGGCTACACGCACCTTAAGGTTCATAGCAGCGTTATTTACAATTGCCAAGACATGGAGTCAACTTAGGTGCCCACAAGCAGATGAAATAGGATGAAATACACACACACTAATCAGAATATTAGCCATTAAAAAATTTCCCATTTACAACACTGTGAATGGACCTAGAGAGTATTATGATCAGTGAAATAAGTCAGAAAAAGACATAATCTCTGTGTTATCCATTATACCTGGAATCTAAAAAATAAAACAAATGGATATATATATAACAAAACAGTAACAGACTCATTGATATAAAGACCAAGCTAATGGTTACCAGGGAGAAGAGGGAAGTAGGGAGGGACAAGATAGGGATATGAGATTAAGAGACACAAACTACCCAGTGTAAAATAAATAAGCAACAGGGATATATTATACAGCACAGGGAAATATAACCATTATTTTATAATAACTTTAAATGGAGTATAATCTATAAAAATATTGAATCACTCTGTTATATGCCTGAAACTAATATTATAGTATAAATCAACTGTACTTCAATTTAAAAAAATTAAAAACTCAATAGCAGGATTTAGCAGAAGATTGAATTAAAAAGGCAAAATTTGTGAACTGGCTAACTAGAAGACAGACAGCTAAATAAAAGATATGCAACCAAGGTACAGACATTTAAAGAGTGGGAAAGTGCAGAAAAACATGAAAGAAATACGTGAGAAACTGTCAAAAGGTCTGGTATAATCATTTCAGTCCTGGAAAGAGAGAGGAGGAAGCTGGGGGGAGGGCAGAAGAAATATTTGAAGAAATAATGGCTAAGATTTTCCAAAAGCGATCAGTCACAAATTAAAGCAGACATCAAGTCACAAATTAAAGTAACTGTGAAAATGCAAATAGGGTAAATGCAAAAACAAAAGGCAAACAAATTTAGGCTCACTACTGTTTAGATGCTAAGAGAAAAATCTCAGAAGCAATCAGAGGAAACTTCATGAGCCACAATCGAACCTCAAGCCATAGACTTTGAAAACTGGCAGTTAACCAATTAATCAATCCTTCAATCAATGACAGCGAGTTTCTGGTGTGGTGGAGCAGGATTCAAAACATCTGTCTCCCACCAGCTCCCACAAGCAGTACAGTGTTCTGTGGAAAAAACTTAGGAGTTGGAAAGAACATTTTAAAATAGTATCAATCATTGAAGAGATGAAACTGCAGTAAGGATTTGCTAGCAAAAGCAAAGGGGGAGGGACAAACCAGAGAGGTAAGCAAAGCAGAGAGACACTTTTGATTTGAGGGTATTTGCTGATCCCAGAAAATCAGAACCTCAGGTTTGAGAGTCTTAAAGGGTGAGATGGACAGAAATAAAGTCTAGAGTCCACACAGGGTGCAGAGTCCAATGGGAGTCCAGTTCCTGACCTTTATATCTTCATAGAGAGAATAAAGTGAAGAAGGAACAGCTCTGGATTTACTGAATTGCATTCCTGGTGAAATCACCTGGATTCCTCCAAGTTCTCTCAGTCTCTGAGCTTGTACCTAAGAGATCCCGGAGGGGGTGCCTCAAGGCACCTGGATGTAACAAACAGAAATCCTCTCCAAAGCCTAGTACCTTCACTGCGGCCCCAAATTTAACCTATAAATAATTTTCCAAATACAGTGCTAGTATATAGTTCAAGATAACCAGCTATATAAGCAAAATAATCCTGTGAATAGAGCATAAAAAGGAAAAAACTAGTAACTTGATAGGTGGAGAAGCCTGGCAAACACCACCTAATTCGAATGATCAGTGTCAACACCCCTGGTGATAAGTCAGTTGACATGTTCCCTGATGGGATGTGATGAAAACAGCATTTCATCTCGGTGGTTTTCTTTCATAAAACCTGTAACCCCGGCCTATTTCTGAGGAAGACGTCAAGACCAACCCAGCTTGAAAGATGTTCTACAACACGCCTGCTCGGTGCTTTTCAAACTGTCAAGGTCATGAAAGACCAGAAAAGGCTTCTGGTCATAGACCAGAAGAGAATAGGGGATGGGACAGTTCAATGCATTGCGGTGCCCAGGATTCAGTCCTGCAGCAGAATATGAACACTGGTGGGAAAACTGGTGAAACTGAAAAAGTCTGGGCTTTAGTTAGGTATATTTAGTGTTGATGCTCGTCACTCGGTCATGTCTGACCCTTGGCGACCCCATGTGCTGTAGCTCTGCAGCTCCTCTGTCTGCGGAATTCTCCAGGCAAGAATACTGGAATGGGTTGCTATTTTCTTCTCCAGGGGATCTTCCAGACCCAGTGATCAAACCCGGGTCCCCTGCACTGCACACAGATTCTTTCTCACCTGAGCCACCATGTTTAGTTAATAGTAACCTAATAACCTAATCTGGAATCAAAATTGCAGGGAGAAATATCAATAACCTCAGATACACAGATGACACCACCCTTATGGCAGAAAGTGAAGAGGAGCTAAAAAGCCTCTTGATGAAAGTGAAAGAGGAGAGTGAAAAAGTTGGCTTAAAGCTCAACATTCAGAAAATGAAGATCATGGCACCTGGTCCCATCACTTCATGGGAAATAGATGGGGAAACAGTGGAAACAGTGTCAGACTTTATTTTTTTGGGCTCCAAAATCACTGCAGATGGTGACTGCAGCCATGAAATTAAAAGGTGCTTACTCCTTGGAAGGAAAGTTATGACCAACCTAGGTAGCATATAGAAAAGCAGAGATACTACTTTGCCAACAAAGGTCCATCTAGTCAAGACTATGGTTTTTTCTGTGGTCATGTATGGATGTGAGAGTTGGACTGTGAAGAAAGCTGAGCATTGAAGAATTGATGCTTTTGAACTGTGGTGTTGGAGAAGACTTTTGAGAGTCCTTTGGACTGCAAGGAGAGCCAACCAGTCCATCCTAAAGGAGATCAGTCCTGGGTGTTCATTGGAAGGACTGATGCTGAAGCTGAAACTCTAGGACTTTGGCCATCTCATGTGAAGAGCTGGCTCATTTGAAAAGACCCTGATGATGCGAGGGATTGGGGGCAGGAGGAGAAGGGGACAACAGAGGATGAGATGGCTGGATGGCATCACCAACTCGATGGACATGAGTTTGAGTGAACTCCGGGAGTTGGTGAGGGACAGGGAGGCCTGGCGTGCTGTGATTCATGGGGTTGCAAGGAGTTGGACACGACTGAGTGACTGAACTGAACTGAAGAAATTAACAGTATGGGGTTTTTTAGTTTTGATAGGTGTACCACAATAATATGAGAGGGTAACATCACAGGATATGAAACTGGGTGTGCAGTGTTTAGAAACTTCTGTACTACCTTTGTAACTTTTTTGTAAATATAAAGTTATTCCAAAATAAGAAGTTTACTTAATGAAATTTGTGAGTGAGAACTGGCAGAAACAAGAGAAAACAGGGCCACAAACACTTCATATATGGAAAGTGTCAGATGTCAAGTATAAAACTTCTTTAACCTGTGTAAGCCTTTTTATTAAAAAAGAAAACCTACATCAAACATCATTCATAATTGTACAATGATAAAGGCCTTCCCTTTGGGACTAGAATCAAAACAGAGATGATTACTGCTACTACTTGTGTTCACTGTACCCAAAGTCCTAGCCCACACAGAAAGGCTAGAAAGAGAAGTAGGAAGACTAAGGATTAGATTAGAAGTAACAAAGCTGTCATTGTGTATATGTTTCATAAATTTACATCCATACAAAAGTATATATCTCCATACAAGTTATTAGAATTTTTTGGCAAAGTTTCCATTTATTTTTATATCTTAGTAACAAGCAGTTAGAAAGTTGACTTTGAAATTACATAGATATAATTGCAGAAAGATGTCAAGTATCTATGAATAAATCTGGCAGAAGAAGGGTAAGACTTCTCGGGAGAAGTTATTAGAAAATATTTTTAATTTAACATACAAGTGCCATATAATAACATAGAAGACAATATTGACCTACATTTTCAACACAATCCTAAACAAAACCTCAATAAGATTTTGACAAACTGATTTGGAGATGCTAAAACCAAAACACTTTGGAAAAAGAAAAGAACATGGGAAGATGTACTCTACCATTTTCAAGAGTTCATGTGAAGCTTTTGTTACCATGAAAGTATGGAGACTCATAAGGAAAGCCTGCCATAGGTCAATGGCAGAGAAGAGAGAGCCCATTAACAGCACCCTGCATATCTGGCCACTTGGCTAATGGGAAGTGGAGCACAGCAGATCAGTGGGGAAAGGGATGGTTTAACCGATCAAAGGATTCTCAAGCTGAAATTGACGAGAGTTAAAGAAGACGCTTTATCAGACAGGAAGTAATTTGGTCTCAGATATCTAAAGAAAATATGGGTAAAAAAACAAAAACATTTACTCAACTTAAGACTGTGGGTGACCAGCGAGCTGTGCACATCAAGTCGGAGTGAAACAGGCTGTAAATCCATGGCAAGCACATGAACGAGAAAGTTAAACAGCACGTGAAACCAAACTGCAAACAGAATCACTCTGCAAAGATAACCCAGAGGATGAAGGAAACATCCTCAAAGCACTGAACATCACACAAAGACCTAAACAGTAAAGGGCGTGAAGATGAGGTGATGAAACAACAAAATGTTTCAAGTTAGGAGAGCTGTAGAAACAAATTAAGATCCCCCAAATAAACACAGTCAACTCATACAAAAAAAAAACAAACCAAGAAACCAGAAGCTACTAAATATTAAATAATTCTCATGAAGGAAAGCTTGAGACAACCAGTATGAGCAGAAAGCAAAATGCTAAAGATATAAAAGTTGAAAGACAGATAAACGCTATGAAGGCTAAGGCTGCTACAATGAAAGAATAATTTTATCCAAAAATTGAAAAAGAAAATAATTTTGGATATACTGGAAGAGAACCTTACCATAAAGGTAGAATTGAATCTGTCACCTTGAGAACACAACAGCTATGGTTAAAGACAGTGCACATGGAATTCATCAGTAACTTTCTGAATGGCTTTATTTATTCCAAATAACAAGGGTGAATTTGTTTTATAAAATCAATAGAATAAGAAGTCTATACTTGAAGTTTAAGCTTTAATAAGAAAAAAGTCTATAGATTCAATGCAATCCCTATCAAGCTACCAACGGTATTTTTCACAGAGCTAGAACAAATAATTTCACAATTTGTATGGAAATACAAAAAACCTCAAATAGCCAAAGCAATCTTGAGAAAGAAGAATGGAACGGGAGGAATCAACCTGCCTGACTTCAGGCTCTACTACAAAGCCACAGTCATCAAGACAGTATGGTACTGGCACAAAGACAGAAATATAGATCAATGGAACAAAATAGAAAGCCCAGAGATAAATCCACGCAGCTTTGGACACCTTATCTTTGACAAAGGAGGCAAGAATATACAATGGAGAAAATGAAGTGAAGTCACTCAGTTGTGTCCGACTCTTTGCGACCCGTGGACTGTAGCCCACCAAGCTCCTCCATCCACCGTCCACCGTCCACGGGATTCTCCAGGCAAGAATACTGGAGTGGGTTGCCATTTCATTCTCTAGGGGATCTTCCTGACCCAGGGATCGAACCCAGGTCTCCCACATGGCAGGCAGACACTTTAACCTCTGCACCACCAGGGAAGCCCCACAATGGAAAAGACAATCTCTTTAACAAGTGGTGCTGGGAAAACTGGTCAACCACTTGTAAAAGAATGAAACTAGAACTAGAACACTTTCTAACACCATACACAAAAAATAAACTCAAAATGGATTAAAGATCTAAACGTAAGACAAGAAACTATAAAACTCCTAGAGGAGAACATAGGCAAAACACTCTNATTATACAGTGGAAGTGACAAACAGATTCAAGGGATTAGATCTGATAGACAGAATGCCTGAAGAACTATGGAGGGAGGTTCATGACATTGTACAGGGGGCAGGGATCAAGACTATTCCCAAGAAAAGGAAAGGCAAAATGATTGTCTCAGGAAGCCTCACAAATAGCTGTGAAAAGAAGAGCAGCTAAAGGCAGAGGAGAAAATGAGATATACTCATTTGAATGCAGAGTTCCAAAGAACAGCAAGGAGAGACAAGAAAGCCTTCCTCAAAGAAATAGAGGAAAACAATAGAATGGGAAAGACAATAGTTCTCTTCAAGAAAATTAGAGATACCAAGGGAACATTTCATACAAAAACGGGCACAATAAAGGATAGAGGTGGTATGGACCTAATGGAAGCAGAAGATATTAAGAAGAGGTGGTGAGAATACACAGAAGAATATACAAAAGATCTTCATGACCCAGATAAACATGATGGTGTGATCACTCACCTAGAGCCAGACATCCTGGAATGTGAAGTCAAGTGGGCCTTAGGAAACCTCACTATGAACAAAGCTAGTGGAGGTGATGGAATTCCAGTTGAGCTATTTCAAACCCTAAAAGATGACGCTGTGAAAGTATTGCACTCAATATGCCAGCAAATTTGGAAAACTCAGCAGTGGCCACAGGACTGAAAAAGTTCAGTTTTCTTTCCAATCTCAAAGAGAGGCAATGCCAAAGAATGCTCAAACTACCACACAATTGCACTCATCTCACGTGCTAGTAAAATAATGCTTAAATTTCTCCAAGACAGGCTTCAATAGTACATGAATTGTGAACTTCCAGACGTTCAATCTGAGTTTAGAATAGGGAGAGGAACCACAGATCAAATTGCCAACATCTTTTGGATCATCAAAAAAGCAAGAGAGTTCCAGAAAAATATCTACTTCTGCTTTATTGACTACGCCAAAGCCTTTGACTGTGTGGATCACAACAAACTATGGAAAATTCTTAAAGAGATGGGAATACCAGACCACCTGACCTGCCTCCTGAGAAACCTGTACGAAGGTCAGGAAGCAACAGTTAGAACTGGACATGGAACAACAGACTGGTTCCAAATAGGAAAAGGAGGACGTCAAGGCTGTATATTGTCACCCTGCTTATTTAACTTATATGCAGAGTACATCATCATGCAAAATGCCAGGCTGGATGAAGCACAAGCTGGAATCAAGATTGCCGGGAGCAATATCAATAATAACATATACGCAGATGACACCACCCTTATGGCAGAAAGCGAAGAGCCTCTTGATGAAAGTGAAAGAGGAGAGTGAAAAAGTTGGTTTAAAACTCAACATTCAGAAAACTAAGATCATGGCATCCAGCCCCATGACTTCATGGCAAATAGATTGGGAAACAATGGAAACAGTGAGAGACTTTATTTTGGGGGGCTCCAAAATCACTGCAAGTGGTGACTGCTGACATGAAATTAAAAGATGCTTGCTTCTTGGAAGAAAAGCTATGACCAGCCTAGACAGCATATTAAAAAGCAGAGATATTACTTTACCAACAAACGTCCGTCTAGTCAAAGCTATGGTTTTTACAGTAGTCATGTATAGATCTGAGAGTTAGACTATAAAGAAAGTTGAGTGCCCAAGAATTGATGCTTTTGAACTGTGGTGTTGGAGAAGACCCTTGAGAATAGCTTCGGCTGCGAGGAGATCCAACCAGTCAATCCTAAAGGAAATCAGTCCTGAATATTCACTGGAAGGACTTGATACTGAGGTTGAAACGCCAATACTTTGGCCACCTGATGCGAACAACTGACTCCTTTGAAAAGACCCTGACTCTGGGAAAGATTGAAGGCGGAAGAAGAAGGAGATGACAGAGGATGAGATGGTTGGATGGCATCACCAACTCAATGGACATGAGTTTGAGTAAGCTCCAGGAGCTGGTGTTGGACAGGGAAGCCTGGTGTGCTGCAGTAATGGGGTTGCAAAAAGTCAGAGAGGACTGAGTGACTGAACTGAAATGAAGTTAACAAAATGCCACTCTTTATCCACCACATCTACAAAGTTTGGGTGTGGGGAGATGGCTTGTCTAATTTTGGGTTGTTTTTTAGTCGCTAAGTCGTGTCTGACTCTTTTTCTACCCCATGGAGTGTAGCCCTGAAGGCTCCTCTGTTCATAGGATTTTCCAGGCAAAAATACTGGAGTGGGTTGCCATTTCGTTCCTCCAGGGGATGTTCCTGACCCAAGAAATGAACCTGCGTATCCTGCATTAGCAGATGGATTCTTTACCACTGAGCCACCAGGGAAGCCTAACTTTTGGTAGGGAGATATTGGTTCAGCTACTTAAGTAGTTTGGAAGAATCTATTAACAATTAGATATGAGTGCCCTTTGCCTCAGCACTATAACTGTTTTGGTTATTGGCACAACACAGACACTTGTATATGTGCAAAAAATATGAAGAAATAAATTATCTTTGTTATCATAGCTTGTTGGCAAAAGTGAGCAACTGAAAATTACCTGAAGGTCTGTCAGTAGAGTGGTGGAGTGGTTTAAAAACTATGGTGTAAGTCAGAATGGCCATCATCAAAAAGTCTACAAATAAATGCTGAAGAGGGTGTGGAGAAAAGGGAATCCTACACTATTGATGGGAATGTAAATTGGTGCAGCCACTATGAAGAACAGTATGGAAGTTCCTTAAAAAACTAAAAACAGAACTACCATATGATCCAGCAATCCCACTCTTGAGCATGTGTACAGAGAAAACCATACTTCACAAACATACATGCAACCCAGTATTCATTGCAGAATTATTTACAGTAGCCAGAACATGGAGACAGCCTAAACATCTATCAACAGAGGAATGGGTAAAGGAGATGTGGTATATACATACAACAGAATATTACTCAGTCAGAAAAAAATGCAATGCCGTTTGCAGCAACATNGGAAAAGAGAAGTGAAAGTACTTGCCAGTGAGCTATGCTGGGCAGACACCGGCTCCTTCCCTCTACCTGCATCTCCCTGGTGCTTCCAGCCATCAAGACATGTGGTCCCAGGGATGCCAGACAAGGAGTGACACTCAGGGCCTGGAGGGCCAAGGGAGGGGCAGGGTCAGCCCCCAGGGGTCCAGCTGTTTGTACAAAGGCAGCAATGCTATCTTCGTGACCCCAACTGTCTGCAGGCTTCTGCCTTCTCAGGGCGGTTCAGAGTTTGCTATGGGGTCAAGAGCAAACTCAGGTGTGCCCCTTCCCCTTTGCTGAGATGGTTGTCAGGGGAAGAGGGAAAGACAGAGACTTCAGATCCTCTCTCCAGCCTGTGGGAGAGCCTGGACCAACTGAGTCAGGTCCCAGCATTTGGACACTGAGCAGGAGCGAGCCCAAATGCTCAGCTTTATAAAGTGGGGAGAACATTTTTAGTGTTCCTAGAAATCAGCCAGGGGTGGGAGAAGAACCTCCCAGGCCCTGGGGCCGGAGAGTGGAGCCCAGTTGGTGATGTGGGTTGACATCTTAGGTGTAGGGTCTAAGGTGTCCTGACTACAGGGTTGCTTCACCAGCATAGCCAGGGGTAATGAACAGAAACCTGGGACACTGTCCTGGGAGTGCAGAGGCAAGAGGCTCCTCTCCAGACGGAAATGGAGGTTAGAACCCAGATCATGTAGAAATGAACGAGCAGGTAACCCCAGCTGAGGGGGTGACCCTTGGCCCTGGAGTTGTGTCTGTCCATAGGTTTTTCACTCAGATTCTGTCATCCTTCCACAAAGGATCAGAAGTGACCAGATCGTGAGTCAGAATGAAACCAAATCATGTGTGAGGATAAGAGGAGGGTTTCTACTCTCCGCTCACTTCTTTCTTTTCCCTGTGGTCAGGACAGAGCCCAGGACTCCAATGAGGACTTCTTTACCAGTGGGCAGGGTCTCAGTGGTACCAGGTCCGGCACACGTGTGGACCCCTCTCTCGTCCCCCTCACTCCAGTGGGTAGCAGGACTACTGAGCCTCGCCTCGCCTGGGCAGGACTGTCCTCTGCCCCTGACTCTATGGGGCACGGGGTCCACACAAGGCTGGCACAGACCACACCTGCCTTGTCTAGGGTCCCCCCTCCCTCCTCTCTGTTCCTGGGCAGCTGGTGGACCAGGTCGTCGCCATGCTGCATGCTGACATAATCATGCCAGCTTTTTCTGTGGGCTCACTCAGGGCCACCAAGATGAGAACCTGGGGTCAGAGGCCGCTTAGCTGAGGTTGGACCATCCACAGGACAGACACTCCCGAGCTGGGGCTGTTCCTGGCCCCTGGAGGAGACCTTCCTGTGGGTCAGAGAAAGCTGGGCCCGCACCACACCCATGAGAGCAGTGGGGTGGGGGGTCTGAAGCACCCCGAGTCCTCTGTGGAGGAAGCAGTTTCTTTGATCCAGGAAATAACATCAGACCCACTCAAGTTTGGGAAAGGACAGGTTGCAGGTTGGTCCTATGATAAACCATAATGGAAAAGAACATATATATATATATGTGAGAATGTATATATAAACAGACGTCCCTGATGGCTCTGATGGTAAAGAATCTGCCTGCAATGCAGGGGACCCAGGTTCAATCCCTGGGTCGGAAGGATCCCCCGGAGAAGGCAATAACAACCCACTCCATTATTCTTGCCTGGAGAATCCCATGGACAGAGGAGACTGGTGGGCTACAGTCCCTGGGGTCACACAGAGCCGGATACATCTGAGTGACTAACACACTTTGAATTACATGTACAACTGTATCACTTTGCTGTAAGGTAGAAATTAGCACAACATCACCTATAATTTCAATTAAAAAAAAAAAAGAAGGAGGTTGAACTCCTCCTACAGACCCTGCTGGAGTGATTGAAGGAAATAAGGAGATGCCTGGGGCATGTTCCGTGGATGTGAGGAGCTCTGAAGCGGGAGCCTTTCTGCTATCACAGGAGGAGCCCAGTCATCAGACCTGGAAGCCCACGGAGCAGGAGACGCGGTGGTCGAGGAGCGACCACGGGGCACAGGATCTGCCAGGGCAACGGGCTTCGCAAGCTTCACCAGGAGCAGCTTCCGTTCAGACTTGAGTAGTGGGGGTGGTCTCCACGCTGGGAGAGCCCGTGGGGACCCGAGGCCCATCCCTGAGATGAGACAGTGGGGTCTGGGATTTGAACCTGCAGGGCAGGAGGAAGCAGCAGCCACTGTGGCCCCTGGGGCCGGAGGATCAAGACCCCCGGCTCCTCCGTGGGAGCTGAAGTGAGGGGAGGCGGGCACCTGGGACCCATGGTTATGCTCAGGCCGGCTCCAGGGTCCCCTTCCAGGGCAGCACCTCAGTCAGCAGGGCTCGCCTGGACCCCCTGCTCCTCCCCACTCCTGGGAGACTCTGGCTGGGGGTGGGTGGAAGGGGTGAGTCTGCTCCTTGTTGGGTCTCCCTGGGCTTGCCCTGCCTGTAGAGGCCGGGGCTCTGTCAGCCCCTCCAAGGTTAAGTGGCCAGAGGCTGGGGGAGTGGGGTAGAGCGGGGTGTGAGTGCTTGCAGCTGTGTGATGCTATGTGGATGAGCCCGATTCTGAGGTTCAGTTCAGGGATCTCTTTTTCTGCCACACACTAAGCCACAGCACTGGGCTTCCCAGGTGTCACGGTGGTAAAGAATCTGCCTGCCAATGCAAGAGACATAGGGGATGCATATTCGATCCCTGGGTCAGGAAGATCCCCTGGAGAAGGAAATGGCAACCCACTCCAGTATTCTTGCCTGAGAATTCCATGGAGAGAGGAGCCTGGCGGGCTACAGCACATGGGGTCACAAAGAGTTGGATATGACTGAGCTTACACATGACTGAGGGACTGAACTGAACTGAACACATACACACCACAACTCTAAGCCCGGTGCAGCTTTTTTTCATGAAGAAAGATGGTATTTTGAATTCCTCACTTTTTTGCCTGTCTGCAGGTTTGGAACTCAGTTGAGAAAAATGGATGCCCTTTTGGGGTCTTTACCTTAAACTGGGTCCAGCACATGGGTATATGTCTCCCTCCTTGGGTTTCTGGGGTCTCTGGTGGTGGTTTAGTTGCTAAGTCGTGTCCGACTCTTGCAACCCCATGGACTGCAGCCTGCCGGGCTCCTCTGTCCATGGGATTCTCCAGGCAAGAATACTGGAGTGGGTTGCCATTTCCTTCTCCAGGGGATCTTCCTGACCCAGGAATCAAACCTGGGTCTCCCACACTGCAGGCAGATTCTTTACCAACTGAGCTATGAGGGAATCCCTCTGGGGTCTCTACTCTACCCTAAACCGGGTCCAGCTCATGGGTACATGTCTCCTTCCTCGGGTTCGGTTCATGTCTGCCCTTGATGAGTGGAGAGGCCAGGAGCGACACCCCTTTGCAGTTGTGGTCATGACACAGTTATCCCTGAGAGGGCCCCGTGGCCATTTGGCGGCGTTATTTCAGTTTTTAGAAACTGGGGTGAGGTGGAGCCCCCTTCTCTCACTGAGTAGAACCTCAGTGACTGTGCTAAGGGGGAGCTGTGGACTTGTGAGGCTGCAAAGTTTTTCAGAAGCCAGAGGAACTGTTGGACTGGAAATGTGATCCTTTCTACAGGGAAGACAGCGAATTCTTGGAAAGTGGGATGGGCAGAGGCATCTAAGCAGAAGAAAAGATTTCAGGCTGAGGGTGGTGGGGAGTGAGGAAGAGAAGGGGACCACTGGGCACCACTGGAAATCCATCTGGGCCTCTTTCAAAAGGTCTGGGGGCCATCTGCGAGAAATGCCCCCGAGGAAACCCACAGTCCTTGTGCATTCCAAGCAAGGAAGAGGCTGGCCCAGGGCGCGGTCCTGTCCACAGTTGCAGTTGGCATCATCACCCACAGCCCTTCAGCTGGAGTGCTGGGCCTGAGCTCCAGGGAGATAGTTGATGTGGCATCAACAACTCAGCAAGGACCGCTTTCCCCTGTACCCTGGTTACATTTGAATAGCACTACACTCCCTGCGACCCACTGAACCCACCTCATGCCTCTCTGCTATGACACAGACACACAGCCTCCCAGCTCCAGACACACCATGTGAACACAAAGCAAGGAAGGAGTCTGTCATTGCCTTCACCTGTCTCATTTCAGCACCCAGTGTCTGCATCCCCTGGGACTGGGTACCCTTTTCCTCCCTGACTTGGGCTCTAGCTGGCTACACTCCTCACCTAGTGGTCTTGCCTGGTATTACAATCTCCTTGGAACAGTTTTGTTGCATATTCAGAGAAACTGCAGCCCTGAAATTAGAAGACGCTTGCTCTATGCTTGCTCTATGAAGAAAACTATGACAAACCTGGACAGCGTATTAAAAAGCAGAGACATTCCTTTGCCAGCAAAGGTCGGTAGAGTCAAAACTATGGTTTTCTGGTAGTCATGTATGGATGTGAGAATTGAACTATAAAAAAAGCTGAGTGCTGAAGAATTGATGCGTTTGAACTGTGGTGTTGGAGAAGACTCTTGAGAATCCCTTGGGGTGCAAGGAGATCAACCAGTCAATCCTAAAGGAAATCAGCCCTGAGTATTCCTTGGAAGGACTGATGCTGAAGCTGAAGCTCCAGTCCTTTGGCCACCTGGTGCCAAGAACTGACTCATTGGAAAATCCCTTGATGCTAGGAAAGATTGAGGGCAGGAGGAGAAGGGGACGACAGAGGATGAGATAGTTGGATGGCATCACCGACTCAATGGACATGAGTTTGAACAAAGTCTGGGAGATGGTAAAGGACAAGAAAGCCTGGGATGCTGCAGTCCATGGGGTCGCACAGAGTTGGACATGACTGAGCGACTGAAACACACCAGCAGAGAAACTGAAGTAGAAAATCTCATCTCAAATTGTAACTGTCTAAATCCCTTGAAATTAGTAGAAACACCATTATTTCCTTCCAAATAAAGGTGAACTGACTTAAGAACTGGGTCCTGAGATATGTTTGATATTTGACGGTTCATGAGCGCACAAACACATTTATGGTCTGGACAGGAAAGTCTTGGCTTAAATAGTAAGGGAAGCCCTGAGACTTTGTTCCTCCCATTCCTTTGCAGCCCGTCTTCCCAGAGAGCTGCATTCTGTCCAGGTGCCTCAGGGTGACTGTGTCCCCTCTACCTCCCAGAGCAGAACTGCTCAAACCTGCCCCTCCTCACCTGAGGCTCTGTTCTCATGGCCTGCAACTGTGGCAGAAGCTTCCTGAGGTCTCTCCTGCACATGTGAACCTCACTCCATAGTGAGCACTTGAAAGCAATTCACATTATTAAACAAGCTGCGAAAATGAATGGCATGGGATGAATTGTTAAGAGACAATATGACACTTTAACGAAGTTTTGTGTTTCATGAGGAACTCTGCTCCATGCCATGTGGCTGACTGGATGGGAGGGGAGTTGGGGAAGAATGGATACACATATATGCTTGGCTGAGTCTCTTTGCCATCCACCAGAAACTATCACAACATTGTGAATCAGCTATACTCCAGTGTAAAATAAAAAGTTAAAAAGAAAAAAAGAAGTTGTGCATTTCAGGCCGGCAACCTCACGCCCTGGACCCCGGGTGTTGGCGGAGTTGTCATCCCCTTCCTCCACTGTTAGGGTTCTCTGCTGCCAGGAGAAGGGGAACCCAAGTCTTAGCTTAGTCTTAGCTTCATTGAATGGCAACACTGAATCGATGGACATGAGTTTGAGCAAAGTCTGGGAGATGGTGAAGGACAGGGAAGCCTGGAGTGCCTCAGTGCATGGGGTCGCAAAGAGTTGGACACAACTTAGTGACTGAACGGCAACAGCTTCATTCAGCTATGGTTGACTTAGAAGCCCAGTCACTTAGCAAGGGGTTGACTTTTCACGGGTTCGCCATGTCTGATATTCTGGAGACAGCTGGTGGGATCTCCATGTCTCCTGAGCGAGTCCCCGATGGCACTGGCTGCCATCCCCGGCAGATCTGGGATCAGGCAGTTCCATACTGGACTTGCCGCCCCCAGGGGATATGGCTGTAAGGGTCTGCCCTGCACTTGGGAAGCGGGAGGAACGTTTCTTGGACTCTACCTCGGTATGGGGTCTCCCAGGGAGCTCCAGAGTGTCAGCAGGGCTGGGCACCACAAGGAGCGAGGGTGGACCAGAGAAGGAAACGGTTGAATGAACAGTGAAGCTTGTGCAGATTTCCCACTTCTATTAATACTATTTCTGCAAATCCCTCCATGTGACAGCCTTTGCCTTTTTTATCTTCCAAGTGGATACTTCTATCAAGGGGAAGATCCATGGCGGAGAACTCAGTGCTACTACACAGAACAGAAGCAGTGTGTTTGGAAAGAACAGCTTCATGAAGGTTCAATAGTTCTAAGACAGGAGGTGGATTGTAAGGAGGCTTCACCATGGGAAGAGGATCAGTTAAACTGTCTCTACCCAGAGGGGTCAGGGGCTTCCCTGGTGGCTCAGACAGTAAAGCATCTGCCTGGAATGCGGGAGACCCAGGTTTGATCCCTGGGTCGGGAAGATCCCCTGGAGAGGGAAATGGCAACCCACTCTAGTACTCTTGCCTGGAAAATTCCATGGACAGAGGAGCCTTGTAGGTTAAAGTCCATGGGGTCTCAAAGAGTCGGACACGACTGAGCGACTTCACTTACTTCAGAGGCGTCAGAGGGGTGCACACACAGAGGGATGCTGAAAACTTGGAGAGGGTTTATACAAAGAATCTGGGGTTCTTCTCTGTGATTCTCTCCTGTGACTTCCCCTCCTCTCTCCAGAAAGCCTGGTTGCCCTGGGCTTCTTTCCTGGTTCTGCTGACCAGAGAGAAGGTGGGCTTCCTACCAATCTTCTGGCCACCCCATGTAAAGCTGTGGCTGCTCTCAGAGTCAGCTGACAATAAATAGGAAACATTTTGCTCTGGCAGCATCCTCTGAGTTTCAATTTTCCTCCAAACCAGCCTACTTTTGTTCCCTTTCCAGAAACCTTAGGCGGTTGCGTTTTGAAAGTTGTCCAGAGTTTCTAGCTGTTACCCACAAGGAACTGGTTGGTTGTAGCTCACTCGGGATTTAAAGCAGAACTCTTGGTCCTCTTCCCTGGCAGACCAGTCCTGCCCGCTCCCTGGCCCAGGCCTTCTTCTGGCGATGTCAGCGGTTCCAGTGCCCCCTCAGCCCCCTGCCCACCCAAGGAAGGGGTGCTGCTCTGTGGTATGTCAAACAGAAAACACACCTATGTCAGGAGATATGCAAGCCCAGAACTATGCACATTCTGTACCTCTGTGCTCATGGGAACACAAACACCTGCCTTCTTAGAGTATGCTTGTGTTAACAAACGAAATAACAGAACAAATAACATGCCTGGGGGAAGGGTATGGATGATTCTAGGATCCCAGTTGGAGTTAATACTCAATTATACAGATGACACAGACAGGGTGTTGCCAAGATGACTAAGAATATCTTTTGTTGTCATTAAAGGAGGAAATTGAGTGATTGTTATCCAATCTGGCTTTGCTCTAAGGACTTATTTACACCACCATTTGTTTCCAGGGGCTATGGGCCACAACTTTCCCACTGCCTCCTTCTTGCTCTAAGTTCCCTGTGCATGTAACTGAGAAAGGAAGATCACCTAACCTATGTGTGTATAAGTAAGAGTTCCTCATAATAGGAAACACAGGTAGCTCAGTCCCTAGATTCAGATCGGGGTCTTGTGAGGACTCACAGGGACATTTCTCCGCTCAGTTTATAGACAGAGAGCTGGAGGATGCCCGTCCACTCCCTCCAGATGAAAGGTCCTTCTCTCCAGCTCAATGGAGCACAATGTCCACCCTGGGATCCGCACTAGGAGAGGAAACACATGGACTGACAGCGTAGGGTTGGAAAAGTTATTACAAGCAAATGGTAACCAAAAGAAAATAGGTGAAGCTATATTTATACCATAAAAACAGACTTTAAACAAGAAAAGTCAGTTCAGTTCAGTCTCTCAGTTGTGTCTGACTCTTTGCAACCCCATGGACTGTAGCACGCCAGACTTCCCTGTCCTTCACCAGCTCCCAGAGCTTGCTCAGACTCATGTCCATTGAGTCAGTGATGCCATCCAACCATCTCATCCTCTGTCATCCCCTTCTCCTCCTGCCTTTGATATTTCCCAGCATCAAGGTCTTTTCCAATGAGTCAGTTCTTCGTATCAGGTGGCCAAAATACTGGAGTTTCAGCTTCAGCATCGTCTTTCCAATGAATACTCAGGACTGATTTCCTTTAGGATTGACTGGTTTGATCTCCTTGACAAAGGGGTTCACATTGGAAAGTTCAGGCTGAGGGATCATTACCAGGTGGCCCAGGACCTCAGAAGCACCTATTCTCTTGTAACTTCCAGGGACACAGGCACACTCCCCCCAGGTAAGGCCACAGCCAGGCTCCTGTGTGGCCAAATGGCTCACAGATATGGACTCTTTCCTTAAAGCTGTTATGCCCAAGTCGAGAAATCTCCCAATGACCACCAGGGAGCCAGTATCCGATGCAAAAGCAAGAGAGTTTTTATTACCAAGCTCGAGCTGGGGCTCCCACCTTTACGGATGCAGTGGCTAAGGAGAGGAGCCCCGAGCTCTGGGTTACATTGCTTATATAGGGTGTTCTCGCGTGAAAAATTTGAAAAACGGGAGTTTCTGGGTTGGGAGACATCTTAATTGGTTATCTTCTGTGGAAGGGTTAGGTGTTGGGTTCTGTTTCATTTCCTGGGCTTAATTCGAGTTTCCCGGGCAGGTCATAAGTCCTGAAGGTAAAGTCAGGAGATCCTGATCTGGGATCTGATTGGCTCGCAGGTGGTGGGGTGAGGTCAGGGGATTTCCAAAGACTCTTTCCTCAGAACTCTAAAATGGAGTCCTTTCTAACAAAATGGGGTGGCTTAGGTTCTTCAAAGCTAAAGTGAGTCTCTTGTAGCCAGTATACCAGTTCAGTTCAGTTCAGTTCAGTCGCTCAGTCGTGTCTGACTCTTTGTGACCCCATGAATTGCAGGACGCCAGGCCTCCCTGTCCATCACCAACTCCTGGAGTTCATTCAGACTCACGTCCGTCGAGTCCGTGATGCCATCCAGCCATCTTATCCTCTGTCGTCCCCTTCTCCTCCTGCCCCCAATCCCTCCCAGCATCAAAGTTTTTTCCAATGAGTCAGCTCTTTGCATCAGGTGGCCAAAGTACTGGAGTTTCAGCTTCAGCGTCATTCCCTCCAAAGAATTCCCAGGACTGATGTCCTTTAGAATGGACTGGTTGGGTCTCCTTGCAGTCCAAGGGACTCTCAACAGTCTTCTCCAACACCACAGTTCAAAAGTGAGTATATACCTGGATCTTATTTATTTTTAAAAATATTTATTTGGGCTTGCTGGGTTTTGAGCCATGAAGAATCTGCCTGCGATGCAGGAGATGTAGGTTCCATCCTTGGGTTGCAAAGATCTCCTGGAGAAGGAAATGGCAACCTACTCCAGTATTCTTGCCTGGGAAATCCCATAGACAGAGGAGCCTGGTGGGCTACAGTCCATAGGGCCACAAAGAGTCAGGCACAGCTTAGTGACTAAACAACAAATGTTATTAGTGGCATTCGGGATCTTTTTGTTGTGGCACATGGACTCCCTATCTGTGGCACCTGGGCTCAGGAGCACGCGGACTCAGTAGTTGCAGTGTGCAGGCTTAGTTGCTCTGCAGGGTGTAGGAATCTTCGTTCCCTGACCAGGGATCAAACTTTCATCCTCTGCATTGCAAGATGAATTCTTTACTTCTGGACCACCAGGGAAGTCCCTAGATCTTATTTTTTAAGTTTATTCATCTATTCTATGTCTTTTGATTGGAGAATTTAATCCATTTACATTTAAAGTAATTATGATAGGTGAAAACTTACGACAAACCTAGACAGTGTGTTAAAAAGCAAAGACATCACTTTGCTGACAAAGGTCCGTAAAATCAAGTCACATACAGTTGTCAGAGCTAGACCATAAAAAAGACAAGAGTGCCAAAGAATTTATGCTATTGAACTGTGCTGCTGGAGAAGACTCTTGAAAGAGCAAGGAGATCAAACCAGTCAATCTTAAAGGAAATCAACCCTGAATACTCTTTGGAGGGACTACACTGAAGCTGAAGCTCCTATACTTTGATTATCTGATGCGAACAGCCGACTCATTGGAAAAGACCTTGATGCTGGGAAAGATTGAAGGCAGAAGGAGAAGAGGGTGACAGATGGCTAGATGGCATCACCGATGCAATGCACTTGGGCAAACTCTGGGAGATGGTGAGGGACAGGGAAGCCTGGCAGTTCATGGGGTCTCAAAGTGTCGGACACGACTGGGTGACTGAACAAGAAGAACTTACTATTGACATTTTGTGAATTGTTTTCTGACTGTTTTGTGCATACTTTATTCCTTGCTTCCTCTCTTGCTGCCTTCCTTTGTGGTTTGGTGACTTGTAACAGTATGCTTTGACTCCTTTATCTTAATATTTTGTGTATCTACTACTGGCTTTTCTTTTGTGGTTATCATGAGGCTTACATAAAATACCTTACTATTCTTATTTTCAGCTGATAACTTAGCTTTAAAACATTAAGAAACTTTACACTTTTACTTTTCTCCCCTCACATTTAAAGTAATCAGTGATAACATTTGCATCTTTTAAAATATTGTGTATCCAATAACTCATTGGAGTAATTATGGCTATTTTGAATGTTTGTTTTTTAACATTTAAGGGCAGTTATGGTGAATTATGTATAACCATTACAGTATCAGAGAATCTGACTTTGTGTATTTACTATCACTAGTATTGCGTATTCATGTTTCCATGATGCTAATTAGTATCCTTTCATTTTAAGTTGAAGAATGCCTTGTAACATTTCTTATAAGGCAGATATAGTGATGATGGACTCCCTTGATTTTGTTTGTTTGGGAATGTGTATTTCTTCTTCATTTCTGAAGGACAACTTTGTCAGGTACTATTCTTGATTCATGGATTTTTTGGACTCCATGATTTGGTATGAAATTAAAGGACGCTTGCTCCTTGGAAGAAAAGCTATGACAAACCTAGACAGCATATTAAAAAGCAGAGACATCACTTTGCCGACAAAAGTCCGTAGCATCAAAGTTATGGTTTTTCCATTAGTCATGTATGGATGTGACAGCTGGACTGTAAAGAAGGCTGAGCACCAAAGAAGTGATGCTTTTGAACTGTGGTGCTGGAGAAGATTTTTGAGAGACCTTTGGACTTCAAGGAGATCCAACCAATCAATTCTAAGGAAATCAACCCTGAATATTCACTGGAAGGAGTGGTGCTGAATCTGAAACTCTGATACGGTGGCCATCTGATGTGAAGAGCCGAGTCACTGGAAAAGACTCTGTTGGTGGAAAAGACTGAAGGTAAAAGGAGAAGGCAGCGGCAGAGGGTGAGATGGTTGGATGGCATCACCAACTTAATGGACAAGAATTTGGGCAAACTCCAGGAGATAGTGGAGGACAGAGGAGCCTGGTATGCTGCAGTCCATGAGGTCGCAATGAGTCGGACACAACCGAGTGACTGAACAACAACAACAGCAATTAGATCAGGCTACACTATGGGCTCTGCCGTAGCTCCTGGTTGGATGGAGTTTCAGGCTATGCTGCCAGCCTGATGGTGCCACTGGCTGCACTCCATAGTTAGAAGAGGCCACAGACAGGGTTACACTGCTAGCTGTTCCCTGCTGTGGGAATGATTTCTTGCCAAGCTCTCTGGTTGAGGGGGCTCCAGCAGTTTCCTGCAGTTTGGTGGGGGTCAAAACTGCTCCACATTCAGAGTGTGGCTCTCTAGGTGCCCTCATTGGGTGGGGCCACAAATTTTGCTCCATGACTAGAGTAGACTCACTGGTTAGGCTTCCTGCATGGACAAGATCACAGGCTGTATTTGGCAACTGGATGGGGCTCTTGCTGGGCAGGGCTGTAAGAGAGGGCTCTGTGGGCAGGTGTCATCATAGGCTTGTTTCTGGGCTATTTGGATTACCTGGCCAGACTTTCTGAATGACCAAAACTGGAAGCTGCACTCAGCAGATGGGTGAGGTTACAAGTACACTTCTCCACCTGGGCCGGGTAGTAGAACCTGCTGCTTGGCACAACTCAGGACCCAAATCAAGCAGAACTGCCAACCGAGCTCTCTGACCAGATGGGACCGCTGGCTTTAGCTTTGCAGAAGGGCAGAGCCACTAGGTAGAATCTTTATTTAGCCCCGCAGTAAGCAAGAATATGAGTTACCGAGACTCGAGTATTGCTTTCTATAAACCCCAATCGTGTTAGGTTTATAATAGTCCTCCAGTAGCCATGAACCTCTGGTGTTTCAGAGGGTAAAGTGTCTGTCTGCAATGCGGGAGACCTGGGTTTGATTCCCGGGTCAGGAAGATCCCTTGGAGAAGGAAACGGCAACCCACTCCAGTAGAAAATTCCATGAACAGAGGAGCTGGTTAGGATACAGTCCATGAGTCGCACACGACTGAGCAACTTCAACACGAGCCATGAACTATGTAGCTTTTGCAGACCTCAGAAGGAGATCAAACCAGTCAATCTTAAAGGAAATCAGTCCTGAATATTCATTGGAAGGACTGATGCTGAAGCTGAAGCTCCAATACTTTGGCCGCCTGATGTGAGGAACCGACTCTTTGGAAAAGACCCTGATGCTGGGAAAGATTGAGGGCAGGAGAAGGGGGCAACAGACAGTGAGATGGCTGGATGGCATCACTAACTCAATGGACATGTGTTTCAGCAAACTCCAGGAGATAGTGAAGGAGAGGGAAGCCTGGTGTGCTGCAGTCCATAGGGTCGCAAAGTCAGACATGACTGAATGACTGCACAACATAATGCCTACATCATTAAATCTTTCCATGTGGCATTAATCTATGTTATTTTTTCATTTCTCAAGAATGAATATTCCTTCCAACTTTCTATTTTACCATGAGAAACTTTAGTTTCAGAACTTTCTACTTGGCCTTTCCTAAGATATCATTGTTATTTCATAGATAAGAACTATGGGTTAAAGAACCAGTTAAGCAGCTTCTGTGGCTGTCCTGATTATACATTTAGGAACTTGGGTAACGACTGCCCAGTGACCCCCCTGTATTGAGTGGACTCACTGTTAGATGGACATTACCTTACATCATACACTCTACTCTAACAGGGACCATGACAGTGCTTTGGGCCCCCAGGTTCCAGCATCAACTCAGATCTTATATCAACAACTGATAAGAGATCTGAGTATTTTCCTTGTCTGGCATATGGTTACTTGAATGGCCATAGATGGCTTTGGTGAAGCACTTGGGAAATCACTTTCTTAGGAGACCTGCCCTCATTTCCATGAGCAGGTCCTAGATTTGGCTCAGGTCTGGAAACTGGTCGGGGATCTTGACTTTTTGTTGGGGAAGTGATCTCACCCAACTGTTCATCTATTTGTAATCTCTTTTGATGATATATATGAGAAAATATACTTGTCGGTTGCCCATCTGTCTTCTTGGACACCGTGTTTATAATCTATCTACATGGACACCTATGAGCCAGCACCCCTGCTGTCATCTAACCTTACTGCACATTATAATAATGACTTCATCTTGCTCTGACACTTTCTACCTTGCTGCCACCCAGCTTCTATTATTCTGGAATCAAGGCTGAAGGTGAAGCTCCAATACTTTGGCCACCTGATGTGAAGAGCCGACTCATTGGAAAAGACCCTGGTGCTGGGAAAGACTGAGGGCAGGAGAAGAAGGGGATGAAGGAGGGTGAGATGGTTGGATGGCATCACTGACTCGATGGACCTGAGTTTGAGCAAACTCCAGGCAATAGTGAAGGACGGGGAATCCTGCCATGTTGCAGTTCAAGAAGTCACAAAGTATCAGACACAACTGACTGACCAAACAACAAAATCCCTTCCATTGCTACTAGGGAATCCAGTTCCGTAAGACATTCCTCCATTATGCCAACCCACAGAGGACCAGAGGACAGCCTACGCTGAGCATCGCAGGGTGCTAGTACCCCTCAGCTGTGTGCTCCTCATCACCTTGTTGAGTTAGTGTCTCTGAGGCCTCCTGGGGAGCAAAGTCACCTGGCGGAGGGCTCTCCAGCTGTAGAAAGTAGAGCTGTGCCAACCTCCTAGGCTTTTGGACCTCCCTTATTACACAGTCTGCCCTGGCATGTCTAGTATCTCTGCTTCCATTTCATCTAGTGTGTACCATGGTTTTTACCAAACTTTTGGGAACCAGCAGGAACATACTTGAATACCCTTGGCCCTTGCCAGGGTAATTAAACTTCTTGGCATAGGAAAGTAATTCTTTTTAAAATGAATTAATTAATTGTTTGGCTGGGTCGGATTCTTTTTAATAATTTTATTTATTTATTTATTCTTGGCTGTGCTGGGTCCTCATTGCCGCCTGGGTTTTTCTCTAGTTGCAGTGAATAGGGGCTATTCTCTAGTGGTGGTTCACGGGCTTCTCATTGCAGTGGCTTCCCTTGTTGAGGGGGACAGGCTTTAGGCATGAGGACTTCAGTGGTTGCAGCATGTGGGCTCAGTAGTTGCAGCTCCCGGGCTCTAGAGCACAGGCTAAACAGCTATGGCACATGGGCTTAGCTGCTCTGTGATAATGTGGGATCTTCCTGGATCAGGGATCGAACCTGTGTCTCTTGTGTTGGCAGGTGGACTCTTTAACACTGAACCACTAGGGAAGCCCAGGGGAGTGCTTCTGGGTTAACAATTTTTCCTTTTCCATTTTTGATATTCCCCTTCTTTGTCCAGGACTCATTCCCAGACTCAGTCTCCTGGTACCTGCTGTACATGTTGGCGAGTTCTGCAGTTCCGCTGGGGTAAATCCTCTCTGCAGCTGGCAGGACGACCAGTGGGGTCCTCCTGGGAGAACTCTGCAGAGTCTTCATTCAAGCAGATCACGATGGGGGAAGGGTGGGGGGTCTGTCTTTCAACCAGGGGTAGGGGACTCATCTGCAGGCCCAGTAGTTTGAGGCAGACTTCCTGGAGTTCAGGATTATCACATATACTTATGTAGAAAGCCCAGTTCTGATTCAGGGCTTTGCTCCTTCTTTATGAGGGCCCTGCCTTCAGCACAGGAGGCCATCCTGATTCTAGGTCTCAGTCTTCTCCAATGGCCAGCCATTCTTAAAATTGGGGCTTGTGTCAAATCTTCCTTTTTCTGCCTTCCAGCTGCAGGTAGGAGAGTCTCTTTGCTTTGATTTATAGATTGAAGCCTTCGTTTACTCCTTTCAATAAGTAGTGGCACTTAGCAGTAGCCACCAAAATCTACAGTTCTGTTTACCATTTCTCCCTATGTGAATGCCAGACAATTTCACTCACTAGTGAAACCCTCTGTATCTTGTTTAGTTTCCTACATGTGAAAATTTAGCAATAGCACTGTTAAGAGCACACCCATGCTAAGTCGCTTCAGTCATGTCCAACTCTTTGCGACCCTATGGACTGTAGTCTGCCAGACTCCTCTGTCCATGGGATTCTTCAGGCAAGAATATTGTAGTGGGTTGCCATTCTCTTCTCTAGGGGATCTTCCTGACCCAGGTATCAAACTCACGTCTTTTAAGTCTCCTGCATTGTTAGGTGGGTTCTTAACCACTAGCGCCACCTGGGAAGCCCATTAGCGCACACCAGGGACCATCAGTATTCAATCTGTCACCATCCGGCCAAGCTATGATCTGACTCCATCAGCCACCCTCACAGCCTTCTTGTTTGGACCATTATCTGAAGTCGGGTTCCTCAGAAGCAGAGACTGAGACAAAGTCTCTTAAGTGATATAAGAGTTATTTCAGGAAAAGGGGGGAGGTAAGCGGGATAGTATTGTGGGAAAAGCTAAGGAAGGATGTGGTCTCAGCTGCAGACTAGTTCAACCCTGATGCACAGGAGTGTGAATCATAACACAAGGTTGGTCCACCTCGGGGCTGGAGGCAGCCCCCAGGCCAAGGGAATGTTACCTACAGGTGAAGTTGGCTCCATTTGACTGGAGATAATGCTCTGGGGAGGGGGTGGTGGTGATGGTTCACAGGTGGTGTAGTGGTAAAGAATCCATCTGCCATTGCAGGAGATACGAGAGATGCAGGCTTGATCCCTGGGTTGGGAAGATCCCCTGGAGAAGAAAATGGCAACCCACTCTAGCATTCTTGCCTGGGAAATTCCATGGACAGAGGAGCCTGGTGGGCTACAGTCCATGGGGTCGCAGAGAGTGGGCACAACTAAGCAACTAAACAACAGCAATAGGTTTAGATATATATCTGTCCACATCTATCTAAGTAGAGGTACTTAGGTATATAGATATTTATCTCAACCTATGATGCTAAAGCTGAAGCTCCAGTACTTTGCTCACCTCATGTGAAGAGCTGACTCATTGGAAAAGACTGATGCTGGGAGGGATTGGGGGCAGGAGGAGAAGGGGACAACAGAGGATGAGATGGCTGGATGGCATCACTGACTCGATGGACGTGAGTCTGAGTGAACTCCGGGAGTTGGTGATGGACAGGGAGGCCTGGCATGCTGGGATTCATGGGGTCGCAAAGAGTCAGACACGACTGAGTGACTGAACTGAACTGAACTGATTTACGTATGTAAGTGTGTGTGCATATACATGTATGTGTGTGTGTCTCAGTAGCTTGCTCAGTCATGTCTCTTTTGACACTTTAATATTACAAATAATTCTGGTGAGTCAATATAAATCTAAGATCTAGTGTTACTGGGCATTTCAGTAAGTATTTTCAACTAAAAAAGATGCATAACTTGAGATTTGAGAGTTAAGTTTTATTTGAGGCAAAATGAGGACTGCAGCCTGGGAGACAGCACCTCAGATAGCTCTGAGAGACTGCTCCAAAGAGGCAGCAGGGGAAGGTCAATGTGTAAGGTTTTGGTGAAGGGAGAGTTCAGGGCAACCAAGTTCTTACTTTATAGAAGCTTTGCTGCTAATCACGAGGAGCTGATGTCACCATGAAGGGATGTAGTGCTTTTCTAGATATGAAAGGGGCTTCCCAGGTGGCACTAGTGGTAAAGAACATGCCTGCCAATGCAAGAGACCTGGGTTTGATCCCTGGGTCAGGAGGATCCCCTGGAGTAAGAAATGGCAACCCACTCCAGTATTCTTGCCTGGAGAATCCCCTGGGCAGAGGAGCCTGGTGGGCTACAGTCCATGGGGTTGCAAAGAGTCAGACACGACTGAGACCTTTTGCAGGAGCACTATGAATAACAATACTCTGGGGAGGGGTAGCATTGGCAGCCAGCCCTCAGTGTGGCTGGGGGATCGAACTCTGCCCCAAACAGGAATTTCCAGGACAGCAATGACATCCACTCTTCAGTGAACTGTCCTCAGTTCCATGAGTCTCCTTTGGAAATGAGCAACATAGAAGAGTCTATCTAGATATATAAGTGTACATATACTTATTATACATAAGTATATATATGAATATAGATAGATAGATAGGTACAGCTAGATAAAGATATATCTATAGGGATGGGCTTCCCTGGTGGCTCAGTGTTCTTGGCAAGAATTCACTTGCCAAGCATGAGATGTGGGTTCGATCCCTGGGTCAGGAAGATCCCCTGGAGAAGGAAATGGAAACCCACTCCAGTATGGTTGCCTGGAAAATCGCATGGACAGAGGCGCCTGGTGGGCTGCGATCCATGGGGTCGCAGAGTTGGAGTCGACTGAAGCAACTGAGCACAGCACAGCTCATAGACAGGAAGAGATGGAAGGCTTGGGATCATGAAGTCAGTTCTGAAAACCTGTCCCACCAGATTGTCTGGAGCACAGAGTGCCTCACTCCACGCTGAACTCCCTCAGAGGGTGTGACGTTCAACAGCGGCCGCAGCTCAGGGTTCAGTCTCCGCAGAGGCAGAGGGAAAATGCCCTTGTTTTTGTTGTTCAGTTGCTGTCAAATGCTCTTGGCAAGTGCCAGTTAGTAGTCGACAGTATTTTAAAAAAAAGATATTATCAACTCAACTTGCTATTTATTTCTTCTTCAAAAGCAATATATAATTACACTATATAATTTCAATATACAAGATATAATTTCATCAATAGGATTTATCTTATTAAATATGAGTTCACAAATTTCTTGCCTTATTCCATTTTTAAAAATACTGAAGGGAGTTCCAGGATGAACAGGACACAAGGTCTTCAAAACAGTGGCTTTTCACTCCTGACCTGCTGCAGGCCAAGGCTGGACATCCTAATCTTCCTTACTTGACTCATTTCTTAGGGCTGAACTAGATGTTGCCTGAGGCTCTCCTTCATTGCTCAAGTCTGAAGAGTCACTGCAGCACATCCCTGCAGAAAGAAAGAAAAGTCCTCTACAATCTCAGTCTGTGTCCTAGGACCTATACAGCATGGAATTCTTTAACAGGAAATTTGGAAAAGGGAAGCTTGTGTAAGAGGGTTAAGGATAATTCTTCCACCAGGCCACCACGTGGCTCCACCTGACCTGGTGGTGAAGGTTGCTCCAGGAACCACCCCCAAGGCTGGGAGTGGCCACGACTTTGCTATGGGAGGCACTCCCTTTGGTCACTAGCTTTTACCCTTTCCTCTTGTCTGCACATATTAATGCTCCTGCTTTCACTCTATTTCTTATCCAGAGAGACCATGGAAGCAACATTATCAACATCAGAGCCTCCATCAGCTGGGCCCTCAATGAGCACCCCTCCAACCTGGGAACCGCTTTATCCTTTTATGTGAGTGAAGAATAAACTTGTATTGCACTGCGACACTCAACTTCTTGAGGCCTACCTGTTACATCAACTAGCTCAGCTCATCTAATTTAAAATGAATAACATGAATTACTGAAAACACCTAGAAATGTATCATTTTATTTTCAAGGGTATAGCCAAAAAGCTAAATGAAGCTTTTGTACCCAAAAAAGGTATTTGTTACGTCAAGAATTTTTAATTGTTCTTACATCTTTTCCTATTTCTTCTCCTGCGAATCGATGTGTTTCCAATATCAGTAGGATCTAGGAAGCAAAGGAAAATAAAATCAGTAATCTGTAACTAAAAGAGTAGTAAGTCTTGTGATCACTCACATTGTAGACAGGACATGGGCTATAAAGATGCAGTGATGATCATTTCTGTTTCTCCCCATCTAAAGGAAAGTGGTCACTACCAAATGGAATGAAGATCCCTTATCCATTAGCCCTGATTGCAAAATCAAAGAAGTTTTGAAAACCAACATTTTTTTCCCCATAGGCTTGCAGCTAACTAATTTGCCAATGAATCTGGACTTCAGCTGCCAGGAGTCCAATAAAATATCACAATTGATGTGAATTCACACAATTTGCTACAGGAACACTAATATGGTGTATTTAATCATGGGATTCTGTACTGGGGTGTTTTTGTAACATATAGGGTGTACACCACACTGTCCTTCTAAAACAGTAACACATTGCTATTTTATATCTGGCTGTAAAGATTCTGTTTTAATGTTTTATGTAATTTTTTTGGAGCCTAGTTGCTTTACAATGTTGTGTTAAAGATTTTGAATAAAGGATTGCAAATGTTTGCTAAGAGTCCAAGTTGTTGGTTTTGCATCTTCTGGTAACTTTCTCTATGTGATGTGTAAAAGATCCTTAAATGTTTATGTGCTGGAGTCTCCTCAACTGGGAAATGAGGGAACCAGCTTTCTGAACTACCTTTTATAATAGGTTGTTGTAAATATAAAAGGATATTTTATTGGAGAAAATATTTTCAAATATTATATAGACCAATGCCATGTTGGGGGATCATCTGCCAAAAGCTATAAATGAAATTTGATGGTAATAAGCAGAAGCTTTTGCTTCTGTCAATACTTGGGGAGTGTGACCAGAAACTTCTGAGTTTTGAATAGATGGGTAATGAATCAAGGAAAGGCAGACTCCTTCACTTTGCCCTCTGCAAACAGCAGGTGGGCAGAGGCAGAAATCACTATATAACCTAATACTTCGTGCGGAATACATCTGAGGGCATGCAGGGAAGTGACAGTGCCGTTCAACTAGGGCCATTTTGTTCATCTGAAGTTATAACGGTTTCTTTGCAATTTTCAGAATAGTCACAGGAGTAAATGCAGAGAATGGGCTCTGAAGGGTCACTGAACTATTGGCTGTGGAGTGTGCTCAGAGTAAATTGCACTAGAAAACTCCTGATGTCTGGAGCCCAGGGATGGCAGTCCTTACCTTCATCAGAACCACTTCTCAGAGCTGAGCTCTGTGTTCCCCAGGGCGCCTCGTCCTCGCTGGACTCTAAAGAGCCTTCACTCATTTTCACTGTAGAACAGAGAAAATGTCCCTTGAAGTTCTCAGTGTGTGACAAAGGGACCAATATAGGAAAAAAACCTGGGAAGCTCTGAAAACCAAGGCCTAGAATGTACCTCAATCAGACCATCATGATCTGTCTTTTATATTCATATGATACGTAGGCTTGTATTTTATCCCTTTACATTGCCTACGCCTGAGAAAACTTTACTCCCAGGGGGCTTCACTGCTTTGTATTGGCCCTTTACCATCTTCTTCTTTTAAATATTTAGCTGTGCTAGGTCTTCATTGAAGCTTGCAGAATCTTTAGGTGAGGTTTGCGAACTCTTAGCTGTGGCATGTGGGATCTAGCTCCCTGACCAAGGATTAAACCCAGTCCCCCTGCATTGGGACTGTGGAGTCTTAGCCACTGGACTATCAGGGAAGTCTCAGCCCTTCATCTTCTTACATCACAGTCTTTCTTTCTTCCTGGCTCATTATAGATTTGTTGTTGCTGTTTTGGTATCTATGTCTGTATTTATTTTTAGTGTTGCTTCTCTCCCAGGGCAGTCTTGGAGAGACCAAGTCTGGTCTTGAAGAAGGCAGATCTCCCACTTGGCTATTCCAGCCAGACTGCTTAAACAGACTCCTTTCTCCTCTGCACCAGCCCCCCTCCCGTCATCTAAAACTCCTTGCAATGTTTACTTGACAAGAAATAAAAATTCTATGGTTTTTGAGTCCTTGACTTCTTCAGGTTTATTTCAATAACTAGCCTAACTGATGAATAAAAAAGCTAAATATGAGCCATCTTAAATTAGAGCAAGTTTATATTTTACTTTGTAGGGTATAGCAAAGAATTAGAATGGGTCATCTAACACTGCTCCTTTACAACAGTGGTGAGATTTTATTTGCTCTTACCTCTTTGCCAACCCCTTTTTCTGGATGTGGTTGTTTTTCTGAAATCCCTGGACTCTGTCTTAATCGGGGTATATTGGCTTCCCACGTGGCTCAGTAGTAAAGTATCCGCCTGCCAAGGAGGACTCTCGGGTTCGATCCCTGGGTCAGGAAGATCCCCTGGAGGAGGAAATGGCAACCCACTCCAGTATTCTTGCCTCGGAAATCCCATGGACAGAGGAGCCTGCCAGGCTTCAATCCATCAGGTCTCAGAGTCAGGCACGACTTAGTAACTAAACAATACGGTCTCTATCAAGTAAGAGGAAGAAACAGTTATCT
Source organism: Redunca redunca (assembly GCA_006410935.1). NCBI lineage: Eukaryota > Metazoa > Chordata > Mammalia > Artiodactyla > Bovidae > Redunca > Redunca redunca. Next base: position 368,436 of record SJYQ01091777.1, on the reverse strand, counting down.
GTTCCCCAAAGTCTTATAATTTCTATGAAAACGTGCAAGGCAGATGGGATTGCAATGGAAACAATGTTTTCATTTTTTGGGGGGGTTTAGTTGTTTACAATGTTGTGATAGTTTCTGCTGTACAGGGAAGTGAATCAGCTATATGTATACACATATCCTCTTCTTCTTGAACCTCCCTCCCTGCCTCCCACTATCCCACCCCTCTAGGTCACCACCAAGCACTGAGCTGAGTTCCCTTGCTATACAGCAGCTTCCCACTAGCTGTCTAGTTCACATGCAGCAGGGTATCCATGTAGCTCTCCTGCAGATTCCTGCAGCCCTGGTCTTGCTCTCCCCCTTCCTTACCAGCCGCCCTTCTTGGTGTTGGTGTGGAGGGTTCTGGGAACTCGTCTCCGTCATTGGATTCTGCAGAGTCCTCACTGCTGATCACTGCACAAAGGAACAAACCCCCTTAGGATCTCAGGGTGGAGCCCACGCAGCAGGAAACTCCAGAATGAGAGCACCGGGAAGACCTAGAAGCTAAGTTAATTCAAGGCACGTGGTCTGTGCTTGAATGTGGGTGAGCTGCAGGTCCCTCCTGGTCCTGCATGAACGGTGATGAACACGCAGAGGGCGACTCCGCCCATCCTGCCCACACTCTCCTCCCCCACCCTTCTGCTACCCCTCACCCCCACCCTAGGTCTACCTCTGACCCTCTACTCCATTCTACCTTTCTTTCATTCTTATTTTACCTCTTCACTTTCCTCCTGGCTTTGCCCATTTTCCCTACTTACACCTCTCTTTCTGGGAACAGTATCTCTTCATGCCTCGCTCTGTCTTCATTTTTTTCCTTTTCTATCTCCTCTCATGAATATCTTGGTTCTCTGATCTTTCCTTTTTCTTTATCTTCTACCCCCCTACTTTCCTCTCTTACTTTGGAAATAGTCTCCTGGTCATCAATACTTATAACCCACCATCTTCTGATATTTTTCTGGTCCCTGGGGAACCTCTTCCGCTAAACTCACAGCACAGAGCGCTGGTTCCCTGCCCTTCCTTCCTCTGCCCAAGGCCACCTGGACTGGCTGGCTGGACCCTGATGCCCCAGCCTCTTGCCTGGTCCCCTTGATCCCTGCTCCACATTCTTTCTGTCGGCCTTACCTATTATGTCAGACACCTGGTTATAGTCAGTCCTTGTTTGGGCTTGCAGTTGAACTTCTGAGTTAAAAAATGGCTTTTCCTTCTTCATATCCTTTAGATGGACAGAATAGGAATTGATTTGTAGTCCATGGTTGGATGGCTCTGCTCCTGGATCAAATTTTAATGAATGAAGAATTTTAATTTGTCTCCCCCAGAAGGAGTGAGCACTGTTCACTAACATTAAGAAGTCTTCTCCCTGTAATTCCACTGCTAGGGGTGGGGGGGTCTAACCCACCTTTCTCCTTCCTGCTGCTCACTCTGTCCCTTCCTGTGTGTGTGCATTTGTGTGTGTTTTAAAACCTTATTTCAACATATTAATACTTACAGAAGTATACTCATATCGCTTAATAGAATGCAATTTAACTTGGCCTATGCCATTTGAACCAAAAAACTTGGTACATGGTTTGCTTAAAAAAGAAAGAAAACAAATTTGCAATCTGGTTTATTTTTATCAATTACAAATGTATATAAAAGGTTCTCTATCAAATTCTGCTAAAACAAAGAGCATGAACCTTGACAAATTAAACATTGCTTTATATCTGAAAAATAGCACATATTGAACTGAAAAAGTTTATAAAATTGGTGCAACAAAACATTGTTGTAATGTTTCAAGGCCAGTTCACAAAGTTCAATAACTGATGGACGCTGGCAAGGGTGAGGTGATCCTCTGTGTACGTATGAAAATATAAAAGCTATCTGATCTAGTTAATATTACAGATAGATCCCAAATCTACTCCAACCAAGATTCAGATAATGTCTTAAATTTGAATAAACACTATCAGTCCAGTTCATCTGCTGAGATCAAAAAGGAAAGTCTACACAGTAGCTGTTTTTCTGATTTGTGCAAAAAAAGAAAATGAAGTTTCTTCCCCCAGCTTTTCAGACTAGAGCGGAAACTACAAGAAAGGTATTCCTTCCATTGTCTACGTTCCTGGGATGACATGGGATGACTCAAGCTTAAATCTGAACTAGCACTCATATACGAAAGAGTCCCTGAAGTTTAAGACCACTTTGAAAGTGACTTTAGACTTTAGAAGTGACTCTAGAGGAACAAAGGAAGGGACAGGGAATCCACAAAACCTCTTCCCGAAACTGATTCCATGTCTTCCTTTGTTCCTTCCTCAGCTCTGGGCTTTTTGCTTTTGTCTTTCCTTTCCTGGGGAGAACCTTATTTTTGTCTGAGGGGTTACAGGGCCATTTGGACCACTGAGAACACCTTATCTTTGTCAGTGGTGTTAGGAACAGCCCCTGTGCCTCCATTCTGATGACCATCTCCTCAAACGGGACAGTGTCTCCCTTTCTCTCCTTCCTCTCTGCTTGGTCCACATTCCCCTTTACCCATCCTCTCTCTGTGGAGCTCTCTTTTGGTGCCTCCCCCATTTCCCCCCTATTTTTTTGGTATTCATTTTTCTTTGTATTTTTATTTATGCATGCTCTTTTCTCTACATTTTAAGTCAGTGTCCCACAGGGCCCAGCAGGGTCTAGAGTTGAGGCAAAGAAGGTGCCTAGAATGAGATGGTCCTCACATCTCGTAAGAAAGGGTCTCCCTGCCTTATCCGAGGCCTGGCCCTGCTCTCCTCTACCTAGTTGCTCAGCTGATCCACTCTCTATTATACTTCCTACCTTCTCCTATTCTTTGCTTCCTAATTATTGACACGACTGATGTATGCCTCTTCTATACCAGTTTTGTCTTTCTACGTTTTCTTCATCTCAAGCATTCTAATCATCACCAAAGGCCTCACCTGTGCCATTGTCCAAAACACCAAGTCCCTCCACTTGCCTGTTCCCCTCCACACTCGTCAAACCCAGTCAGTCAGTCTTACCTGCTGGTTCAGACTCTTGGGCACATTGTTCATTTGCTTGTTGGCTTTCTAGAGCACCATTTTCATCGCTGGTTCTATCTTTCATCTTCGCATTCATCTGCTCTGTTTCACTGAGGTGATCCGAGAGTCCATTTTCACTTGGGGTCATACCTAAATCATGTTTTGATTCATCAAATTTTTTTTTTCCTCCCACATCCATCAGCATCCAACAGGAAGATATAAACCACTCTAAGCTTTTAAAGCAGAGGGAATTTAATCCAGGGACTGGCTACACAGCTGATGGAAGAGCACGGAGGACCAAGGGGAAGAATGTGACAACATAAAGAAGAGTCAACAGGAAGCTACGGGAGGGATAGAGGAGATCACGGGCTGAGGTCACCAGGCAGGCAGAGGCTGGACCATGATTTGCCTGCTTCGTGGAAGGTGCAGTCAAGGCTGAGATGCGGCTGTTGCCAGAATTGCGGCTGGAGGCAGTGATGGAGAAACACCTGGCTGTTCCCTTACTCCCACTCTCCTGCCAGGGTCTCCATGTTAGGAACCCAGCAGGGAGTCAGCAGCGAGGGAAGCTGACAAACAAGTCCACAGGGGCCAGTGGCCAGAGCAAGGGAGGGGAAGGACTGAATCCCTGGGCAAACCACCCAGGACCAGCACACATGCCTTTCCTCCATGGCAACCATCTCTGGTCCTCACTGATTCCATCAACCCCTCCCACTCTGTTCCCGTCAGCCTCAATCATGTATGAACACATAGACATATTTTTCAGTGCAATTTGACTTTTTCATTTAGTGCTACTTTTGTAAACAAATTAATTAACTTAAAATGTGATTTAAAATTATTTCCCAAAGTATTAATATAGACTGTGGGCCCTGGTGCCTACTCTGTGCCACATCCTCAGGACTGGGAGCCTCCCCTTGGGGTGAGGGGGATGTGAGACACAGCCCTCCTCTCACCTGGGCATGTCAGCCCTTCTTGTTGGGTAAGACTCTTGGACACACCTACTGGTGACTTGCTGTGTATCAGTTGGGTCCTAGGTTGAAGTTTCTTTCATTATATTCCTTACTCCCCATCATCAAGATGCTCTGGGATTTCATTTCCTGGCAGGATTGCCCTTGGCCAAACTTTGAGTTTTAGAAGACTTCATTGCTTCCTCCCTCCACACCCTACACACACACACACACACAATCCCTTCTCTTCTGCTCAATTCCATCCACTCACCCCTTTTAGTCCCACCAGCTGCACTAGTAGATGAACAGTTAAGAGTATGGATTCATGCATATTGTGTTTTTTTATATTTTTAAATGTTAACTTTTTGAATAAATGTCACTTTATAATAAATGTATAACTATGCTTTCAGTAATCACTTGAAAAGCTTTTTTCTTTTATAAAAATGTAATAATCACCTAGAATATCCCTCCTTAAATAATCTATCCCAATTGGAAGCTACATAATAAGGGCTTTTCTCAGTGTGAGAAGTTCCCTGAGACTCTTCTACATTACTAATTTTCAAAGGAAACTCATGGAAGAAAGACATGAAATTTATTATAGACTAGTGTGCTCTATGGGTGGGGAGACTGTACCTTTCAAGTAATCTTTCTGGGTCAGGAGTAGGTGCTGCTTTTATCACTGGAATGGTCACTGTGATGGTTGAAAGCTTGGACTCTGGCACCAGACACAAACAATGATGATGATTAAATGTAGTAATAATAACAAATGCTGGATACACTGACAGCCTCAGGCAAGCTTGTGAGTGCTTTACGTGAGGTAACTTGCTTAAAATCCATCACCCTCTGAAGAAGCTACTATTACAGACCGTGAAGCTGAGGAACAATGAGTGACTACTACCCCAGTATCTCGAAGGAGAATCTGAGCCAGGCCTCGGGCCCCTGAATTCCTGCTGGGACACTGCACACAGCAGCGCTCGATTCTGATTCTCAGCTGGGTTAACTTCCACAAATAACCAAACTCTCTAAGCTGATTCTTTCTCGTCTGAAAACTAAGGATGTTATATACTTCATTTTGGGATTTTTGAGACAGTTAAATAAACTATTGTCTGTATCACTATTTGGAATATTGTGACTGATCTGAAAAACGAAATCGTTATGATTAACGTCGTAAATTGATATTAATCTTATTAATTTAGTATCATTATTAACAGTGTTATGGATTAATGGAGGTCAAGTGTTGTCAGTAGTGGTTACTGGTTGTTAAAATACCAAAACGTTTTTCTCGGAGGCCTGTCTGGTGTTTGGAGGCCAGCTCCTGGTCTCTGTCCCAGGTATGATGGGAGAGGGTTTGTATGGGAGTCATGTGGTGTCCATGGTCCACGTGAGGGACTAGCAGGGGAAGAACCCTTTCCCCCGAGGACCACCCATCACCTGCTTCCCCCNGGAGTCATGTGGTGTCCATGGTCCACGTGAGGGACTAGCAGGGGAAGAACCCTTTCCCCCGAGGACCACCCATCACCTGCTTCCCCCCCCGCCCCGCCCTCGCCCCCGGCACTCTGGTTGTAGCACTGGCCTCTGCTGGACCAAGCAGGACAGAGCAGAACACTGCAAAGCCAGGAGACTAGGCCAAATGTCCAGGCCCAGAGCCTTCAGGGATTGGCAGCAAGTGTGTTTCAGGAATGGAAGGAGTGACCCTCCCAGGCAACTCAGAGAGCTAAGACTCTGTTGTCTAAATCCTTGGAGAAAATGCAGATACAGAGACTGACAATTCTGCGCAGTCAGTAACACAAAGAAGCAGGCTCCATAGCACATCTCCAAATGGGACATGACAGCAAAAGGTCACACAACAGTCTCCAGGAACAGACCATCACGAGACAAGGGAACTGCCTGGGAAGAGGTCGGGCTGGAATGAAAGTCTCTGCCAGTTCCTGGGGGGCAGAAAGGGAAAGTTTATTTCAGAAACTGGAGTATTAGCTACGCTATTCTTCCCTTATCCCTTTTTAGTCTTGATAAAGATGAAGCTGAAGCTTGGTGACTCAGACAGTAAAGCATCTGCCTACAGTGCGGGAGGCCTGGGTTCGATCCCTGGGTCAGGAAGATCCCCTGGAGAAGGAAATGGCAACCCATTCCAGTACTCTTGCCTAGAAAAGTCCATGGACTGAGGAGCCTGGTAGGCTACAGTCTATGGGGTCGCAAAGAGTCTGACACAACTGAGTGACTTCACTTTCTTTCTTTTTCTTTCTTCTCCAGATGTCTAGATGGAGACCATCTGGACCATCTGGGAAATTCCAGCTAACAGGTGTGTCAGATCCTAGAGACTGGGATCAGCTTCACCTCTGGTTGAAAGTTCCTCAGATAGGCCATCTCCTCATGTGGCCTCCACCAGCCATTCAGTGACCAGCAGTGGTTTATCTTGACGCCTACAGCCAGAGTGAAACTGCCTTGGTCCCCAGAGCTATCCATGACTGGTGACCTTCCTGCAAAGTCCTGGAGCCTCCTCCCCGCCCTCTCTTCCTCCACTCCCTTCCTGTACAGGATCTGTTTAATCTGTTATGTTGGCCTCTCCATGAGGATTCAATGTCCCATTCTCCTCCACTTTCCCCAGCCCTTGTATTCTTTTTTTCTGTATCCTTCCATCTTTATGTATTTCCCTATCTCCCAGGTAGTACTAGTGGTAAAAAAAAAAATAAAAAACAAAAAAAAACCCACTGGCCAGTGCAGGAGACATGAGAGTTGGGCTCAATCCTTGGATCAAAAAGATCCCCTGGGGTAGGAAATAGCGGCCTATTTGTTTTCCCCTTTCTCTCAAATACCCACATCCACTCTTCTGCATCTCTACCACTTCCTTGCCTCTGAATCTATATGACTGCCTTTTTCCTTGAATATTCTGCTCTTGAACAACCTCCCTCAACATTTAAATCAGTCCTTTCTTCTGCCATCATGAAGGGCCTCCTCTTTGACATTGACCTTGGGCCCATAGTGCTTAGCCCATCACACCTTCACATTGATCTTCTCCTATAGGATTCTTTCTAAATCACAGTGACTTCCAGGCAGTCATCTGTTTAAATCTGGCTACTGACACCCTAGGTTCCTCTTTCTTTGTCTTGGTATTTGGGGCAACAGCCTCTTGTCACAGGCAGTCCTCGAGGACTCAGCCTCTGGTTAGATGCTCATACAAACACCCCTCCCTGCCTTCTCCGTGGTCCTTCAACATTTCTTCCCCAATTCCCAACCTTTGCTCAGGACTCGGGCCTCCACCTCCCCTTCTCCTTTTCCTCTTTGTGCTTGGTCTCAATCACCTTGCTCAAGGCTCAGTTGGATGGCAGGCCTCTTTTGTCCGTTACTTTCTTCATAATTAATTTTCTCTTGGATCGCTGAAGAGAGGGAGAGAGAAGACAATTAGAGATCTCCACTAGAGACCAGGAGCATCATCTCAGAACTGCACATTTAGAAATTTCCAGCTTTTGGGTCACTCAGAGATTAGTGGATCCCAACCTTCATGATAAAGTTCCCCCATCATCCTTGGACAGAAAAGAGAAACCCCAGCAAGGGAGCAGTTATGTTCTCTGCATAGAAATGAGCCACTTGAATGTAAGGATAAAAGAGTCGTGGGAACATCCTGAGGCTGCCGGTCATGTATAATAAACGTCACACCGTGAAGATGACACATGTTTACATAACTAAGGGAAGTGAAATGTGTGTATTGAACTGTTCAAACTATAAGAAAGAAACAGATTTCCTCTGGAGAAGGGCCAGGATCCTAGAGAGATCTGTGTATATAAAAGAGAAAGCCCAAAAGCTTTACAGATGGTGCTAGATAAGAGGAAAGTTGGGTTCATTGGGCCCTGGGGGATGAGTGGATTGCAAAGAGACAAACCAGAAGATGTGGGAGGAACTCTAGACACCTCCCTGGGGTGCCCCAGATCCCAGGACACAAGCAGGACATTCTGAAGCTGCAAGCAGGGAGTGCCTGTTACAGCACTGCAGGACGTCCCCGTGACTCCTGGACCAGGGACCCATGAGACAGCTAACAAGAACCAGGACGCCAGCCCAGAGCCCCTGCATGTAGAAAGTGGAAAGTGAAAGTGAAGTCGCTCAGTCGTGTCCGACTCTTTGCGACCCTGTGGACTGTAGCCTACCAGCTTTCTCAGTCCATGGGATTTTCTAGGCAAGAATATTGGAGTGGGTTGCCATTTCCTTCTCCAGGAGATCTTCCCATCCCAGGGATTGCACCCGGGTCTCCCTCATTGTAGGCAGATGCTTTTACCGTCTGAGCCAGATGACCTGGCAAGTGTTGGAAGAAGGAAGTAAACCAGGGATCCTAGAGGGTAGGTCTCTGCTGTGAATCAGGGGAAGGGACTGTAAGCCTGGGCTGCCCCAGGGCTGATGGCAGGGGCTCCTCCTGGGGCAATGCCTGTCTCTTTACTGTCACATTGCTTGCCTTTAGATTTAAGACCTTTCAAGATCTTTTTTCAAACACGCTCCTCTTGAGTCAGCTCCCACAGCCTGCTTCTCGCTCTGAGTGACACCACTCGACCATGTCCTTTTCCAGAAACTCTAGAACCCTTCTCACTCTGCCCCTGTTCCCATAGCACCCTCTCTCCTTGGTTCAGAGAATCATTTTCCTGTGAAATCTCCATCACTCTTGGGAAGTCTTAGTTGAGACCAAATTTTTCGTGTGAAGTCACAACAAAAAATCTTGGAAGGACATCTTCCTTACATAGTACCAGGTATAAGAAGTGCTTTCTCAGGAAAAAGTGGTGAACCAAAGTTTTAGTTTTGTGTAACATCAAAAATAGACTGGTAGAGCAGTAGGTTTTGTGGTATTTAAGCAATGTTTGTTTTACCCCTTTGTGGAGAAAGTTGAATAAAACCATTTCTCCTTAAGGGCAAATTTGAACTTGAGTTAACGTTCAGTTAAGTACTTTGAAAATCTGATGAAGGTGAACTCTTGTCTGTGTTATTAGGCCGATCCTGGGTTTAAGGTTAAAAAACTGACATGTGACTGGTAAATTGTGTGTAGACTGGATGTGACTCTCTATGGACTATTCTTGGGTCTTCCTTCAGAGCGGTGACTCTTGTCTCTCATGGGGGCCCTGAAAGTTATAACTATAGCGTTGTTGAAATTTTGATGCTCATAGACATGGTGCTGCTACTCCAGGATGGATCCTGCGCCCACAGCTAAGCTTAAACTGGGTAGCAGTCAACTGTGTGGACTGCTGTGTAGACCACTGCTGGCCTGTCATTTGTCCTTCTATCTAAATAGGATGGCACTGTGGCTCTGGTCCTCCTGTGAGTCTCAGTGCCTAGTTAAGCACACCTCCAGGTGGGTACCATAGTTTACAACATGAGCTCTGAGAAGACTTAGGGTATGTGTGTTTTTTTACCTGTTATATCCCCACTGCTTAACACTAATTATGGCATGTGATAGGAGCTCATTATATACTTGTTGACCAAAATTGACCTTGAACATCAAAAGGTAGATAATAAGATAATTACCATTTTCGAAGCTTTTATAAATGTGATTTAAATCAGGGTATTCCTGCATGTTGACCTCACTGAACAAAGCTTCCAGAAGCGACGGGTTAAATGTCTTCTCCAGCTCACTGAGAACGTTGTACACCACTCTTGGTACAGGGACCAGGTTTCTACAAGAGTCTTGACAGTCCTTAAAAGCATTGAATGGGAAAAATAGAAATACAGACTTCCACATTACAAAGAGCCCTAGAAAGAGATTTCAAGTTAATGTATTCCAATTTCCATAAATAGGTATCTTTTCACGAATTTCTGTATATTTCTATGGCTACTAAGTGAAACAATAAATCCTCTCTTCTTAAAACAATCCATTTGTGAATCTGATCTCTTCACTCTCATATACCTTATATGTAAGAAGGCCCAATTCTGAAGATTAAAAGTGGGTTCAAAGTTAATGAATACATAACTCTCTAAGAGCCTGGTCAACTCTTTGAGGAATAGACTTGGCAGGTGATGAGCCACTATTCTGTTGACTGGACAACTCCTGCCCCTTCACCAATCCTGACTTGGCCTGGAAGAGCTCAAGGAAGCCAGGGGACAGTGCTCCACGTTGTGAACTTGGCCACAGGGAAAGCATATTTGTAGGTCAAACTGAAGACTTGCATCTCTGTAACTCCAGAAACACCTATTGCTAAAATTAACACAAATTCCAAGACTCAAAAGTACCAGAAAAAAAGAAAACTGAAAACTGTTGGAGAAAGAATAGCCTACATCTGCTCCCACATTTGCTCTAACACATTGTCTCAGTGGGTTTTAATGTTTTCAGATCTAACTATTTAAATTGATATTCATTGAAAAGAAATGCTCTGTCAATTACGATTTTTATCAAATCAATAAATTAAATTTGTTCATCAGTTCATTGACATTAATTTAATTCATGCCGTCTTGTGTGCATTCCTACAAGGTAGTAAATATCTACGGAGAACACCCACTTCAGATCCAGCCTGCCTCCAGTGTTATTTGCCCTGACTCCTGTGTTCACTGCGAGTACCACCGCTTCAGTTAGAGACAGGGCTGCCTCCAGGGATGCCTGCTTCTGCTCTCTCTTCCCTTGCTGCCTTTTAGGATCGCTTGCATCACTGCTTGGAAATGTGTCCCTCTCACTGGAGACTCTTCAGATGGCTAGTTATACCCTGATATTTGGGTCCAGGATGTGAAAGCTAACCTAGTTTCAGGCCAGTTTACCAGACTGTGATGTCATAAACTTCACTTACTTCATACATTTTACTGGTGATGAGTTCGTTGTCACGGAGGCCTTCAAAGAAAGGAAATGTCTTTTTTATTGCACTTGAAATCTGCACCTTGTGTCTTTTGAAGTGCCTGAACACAGTCTCAAAGAAGAGCCTGTTGTCTATGTTCTGATTTTCTGAGGACATCCTAGGGAGGAAGGACACCATGTGAAAATAGTCATCCAGATTATGAGGTGCTTATGGAAGCTGTAAGATTTTGCATATAAAGGACAGGTTGCAAAGAACAAACACATGTAAGATAACTCGTCCTGAGTAGAGATCAGTTATATATATATCACATACCTGGTACA
>SJYQ01091777.1:254413-355423 GCA_006410935.1 Redunca redunca | reverse complement strand
ATGAATATTATTAATATTACAGAAATATAAGCTCCTCTCTTTCTTTCCACAAATATAGTCTCAAGGAAAATATTATACAAAATATCCTAAACTAAAATTTTCAAACAAGGGAATTTTAAATAAAATTTTTATAGCTATTAAGGCAGAAAACTATGAATAAAATTGATAATATCAACTAGTAAACAATTTCAACCATGACAATAGTAGGCTAACTGCACCCTAATTTTTATATGTGTTTAATAGACTATTACTGAACCAGAATTCTTTTATCACTTAAAGATAGAATTAGAGAGCAAATAAAGGACCTAGAGATTGTCATACAGAGTGAAGTAAATCAGAAAGAGACAAACAAGCATTGTATAGTGTCACTTATCTGTGGCATCCAGAAAAATGGTACAGATGAAATATTTGCAAAGCAGAAATAGAGTCACAGACATAGAGGATAAATTTATAGTTATCAGGTGGGAAAACGGAGATGGGATGTATTGGGAGATTGGGACTGACATAAACATATTACTATGTATAAAACAGTGGAAAACACAGTTACAGAAAACTAACCAAATTGGTCACTTGGATCACAGCCTTGTCTAACTCAATGAAATTCTGAGCCATGCCGTGTGGGGCCACCCAAGATGGATGGGTCATGGTGGAGAGTTCTGACAAGATGTGGTCCACTGGAGAAGAATGGCAAACCACTTCAGCATTCTTGCCTTGAGAACCCCACGAACAGTATGAAAAGGAAAAAAGATATGACACTGAAAGATGAACTCCACAGGTTGGGAGGTGCCCAGTATGATACAGGAGAAGAGTAAGAAACAGCTCCAGAAAGAATGAAAAGGTTGAGCCAAAGTGAAAACAACACCCAGTTGTGGAAGTGACTCGTGATGGAAGTAAAGTCTGACGCTGTGAAGAACAATATTGCATAGGAACCTGGAACGTTAGGTCCATGAATAAAGGCAAGTTGGAAGTGGTCAAACAGAAGATGGCAAGAGTGAACATCGACATTTTAGGAATCAGTGAACTAAAATGGACTGGGATGGACAAATTTAATTCAGATGACCATTATATCTACTACTGTGGGCAAGAATCCCTTAGAAGAAATATAGTGGCCCTCACAGTCAACAAGAGTCTGAAATGCAGTACTTGGGTGCAGAGAAAGATCTCTGTTTGTATCCAAGGCAAACCATTCAATATCACAGTAATCCAAGTCTATGCCCCAACCACTAATGCTGAAGAAGCTGAAGTTGAAAGGTCTGTGAAGACTTACAAGGTCTTCTAGAACTAACATCAAAAAAAAGTTTTTCATCATAGAGGACTAGAATGCAAAAGTAGGAAGTCAAGAGATACCTGGAGTAACAGGAAAGTAAGGCCTTGGAGTACAAAATGAAGCAGGGCAAAGTCTAACAGAGTTTTGCCAAGAGAAGACAGTGGTCACAGCAAACATCCTTCTCCAACAACACAAGGGATGACCCTACACATGGACATCACCAGATGGTCAATACCGAAATCAGATTGACTATATTCTTTGCAAACAAAAATGGAGAAGCTCTATACAGTCAGCAAAAGCAAGACCAGGAGCTGACTGTGGCTCAGATCATGAACATCTTACTGCAAACTTCAGACTTAAATTGCAGAAAGTGGGGAAAACCACTAGACCATTCAGGTATGACCTAAAATAAATCCCTAATGATTATACAGTATGGTGAGAAATGGATGCAAGGGATTAGATCTGATAGACAGAGTGCCTGAAGAACTATGAATCAAGGTTCATAACATTGTACAGGAGGTGGTGATCAAAGTCATCCCCAAGAAGAAATGCAAAAAGGCAAAATGGTTGTCTGAGGAGGCCTTTCAAATAGCTGAGACAAGAAGAGAAGTGAAAGGCAAAGGAGAAAAGGAAAGATATATCCATCTGAATGTAGAGTTCCAAAGAATAGCAAGGAGAGATAAGAAAGCCTTCCTCAGTGATCAATGCAAAGAAATAGAGGAAAACAATAAAATGGGAAAGTCTAGAGATTTCAAGAAAATTAGAGATACCAAGCAAACATTTCATGCAGAGATGGGCACAATAAAGGACAGAAACGGTATGAACCTAACAGAAGCAAAAGATATTAAGAGATGGCAAGAATACACAGAAGAACTATACAAAAAAGATCTGCATGACCCAAATAACCATGATGGTGTGATCACTCACCTAGAGCCAGACATTCTTCAGTGTGAAGTCAAGAGGGCCTTAGGAAGCATCACTACAACAAAGCTAGTGGAGGTGATGGAATTCCAGCTGGGCTATTTCGAATCCTAAATGATGATGCTGTGAAAGTGCTGCACTCTATATGCCAGCAAATTGGAAAACTAAGCAGTGGCCACAAGCCTGGAAAAGGTCAGTTTTCTTTCCCATCCCAAAGAAAGGCAATGCCAAAGAATGTTCAAACTACCACACAATTGCACTCATTTCACACACTATCAAAGTAATGCTTAAAATTCTCAAAGCCAGGCTTCAACAGTATATGAACCAAGAACTTCCAGATGTTCAAGCTGGATTTAGAAAAGACAGAGGAACCAGAGATCAAACTGCCAACTTCTGCTGGATCACAGAAAAAGCAAGAGGATTCCAGAAGAACATCTACCTCTGCTTCATGGACTCCACTAAAGCCTTTGACTGTGTGGATCACAACACACTGGAAATTTTTTCAAGAGATGGGACTACTGGACCACCTTACCTGTCTCCTGAGAAATCTGTATGCAGGTCAAGAAGTAACAGCTAGAACCAGACAAGGAACAACAGACGGGTTCCAAACTGGGAAAAGAGTATGTCAAGGCTGTATATTGTCACCCTGCTTGTTTAACTTTTATGCAGAGTACATCATGTGAAATGCCAAGCTGGATGAAGCACAAGTTGGAAACAAGATTACAGGAGAAATATCAATAACCTCAGATATGCAGATGACACCACCCTTATGGCAGAAAGTGAAGAGGAACTAAAGAGCCTCTTGATGAAAGTGAAAGAGGAGAGTGAAAAAGCTGGCTTAAAAGTCAGCATTCAGAACACTAAGATCATGGCATCCAGTCCCATCACTTCATGGCAAACAGATGGGGAAACAATGGAAACAGTGTCAGACTTTATTTTGGGGGGCTTGAAAATCACTGCAGATGGTGACTGCAGCCATGAAATTAAAAGACACTTAATCCTTGGAAGAAAAGTTATGACCAACCTAGATAGTATATTCAAAAGCAGAGACATTACTTTGCCAACTAANGACTGCAAGGAGATCCAACCAGTCCATTCTGAAGGAGATCAGCCCTGGGATTTCTTTGGAAGGAATGATGTTAAAGCTGAAGCTCCAGTACTTTGGCCACCTCATGCGAAGAGTTGACTCATTGGAAAAGACTCTGATGGTGGGAGAGATTGGAGGCAGGAGGAGAAGGGGACGACCCAGGATGAGATGGCTGGATGGAATCACAGACTCGATGGACGTGAGTCTGAGTGAACTCCGGGAGATGGTGATGGACAGGGAGGCCTGGAGTGCTGCGATTCATGGGGTCGCAAAGAGTCGGACACGACTGAGCGACTGAACTGAACTGAACCGAATAAATCTGGTTAGTAAATTTTCTCGTGACAGAGAAAGAAACGTGATGGTTGGACTTCATAGGTTGACCAGCAAATCAAGCTGTTTAGAGCTAATGGATAAAAACAAAGTATATTCTGAATTCAATTCAGATTCATGATTCACAAATTCAAATTCATGATTCAAACTCTGAAATAGTTTATGTCAAATGCATTTTTTCCAGACTTTATAGTGCATTAGAAAGACTGGTTGAATCTCAAGTCCTTTATGGTTTGAGATAAATCAAACCATGTCATCTATAGTGAAGACAATAAAGTATTTAAATTTTAATTTTATAAAGGAGAAGACATACATCCAACTGATTCTAAACAAGTCATTTAGAATCAAATTTGGAAGGAGACTAAATCCACCTCTGATTCTTCATGAGAGGTTTGAGCCTCTCAAATCTCATCTTAAATGTATGCATTAAGATACAGTTTCAGAGAAGCATCAGTAACTCAGATTCAACTGGACATTCACAAAGCTTAGACCATAATGTCTATGGTCCACAAAGTCAGAGTCTCTGTAAATTATCAGTAAATGCTGCAAACAATCTTCTCTCACTCCCGCTAGTCTTCTCCCCAAAGTCATAATGTGCAAAGCAATGATCAATGATAGTGAAATAGCTGACTACGATTCTATAGACTTCTTCTGTAAATTACCAACTAAACTAAAACACATACCTGAAATTTCTCAAGGAAGAAATTAGCATAAATTGTAGGTTGAAAACATAAAAATCAATGAATCAATAAATGAAGAAAGAGCTTTAAAATTTTGAGAAAGACTGCACAGATTCCATCCAGATATAACCACACATATCAAGGTGTTGATGAGAGTAAACACATTTGTAAGGATTAGAAAACTCCCGTCAGAGACATAGTGGCATAAACTGGTTGTTAAGTGAGTTTCCTTAATCAGCTGTTCCTTGTAAGAGCACATTACTAGGAGATAATTTGAGTAGACTTGGATCAATAAAGTTTTAGACAGTTGCTGCTGCTTAACTGCATTTGAAATGAGAACCTCTCTGGTGACCATCAAAAATCTGAGTTCATGTCTTCAATATTACATTCAAGCAATGCAATGGTGCCTTTGATCCACAATTTTCCTTTGTTACTATCTCTATTACCAGAACCTCCCATAAGGTTTCATTTTATGGAGGGTTTGGAGAAGCAATAACAGGTTCGCAATAATGTTTATCTTTTGTAAGTTATCGCATGTCCTCTGTATTTCCATCTGGAATCCACCTCTACAACCAGGCCAAGGCATGTTCACCTAGCTGTTTTTTCAAACAAGGAGTTATGAAAGCAATGCCTGTTTGAAACACAGCTGAAAAAATTGCTGTCATTTTTCAGCTATCTACTGATATGAGATAAGAAGTGGGTGTGTGTGCACACATGTGTACTATGTTTTAGCATGCATACACACACACACGTGCACATACACACGGCACACACACTTCTCAGGAACAAAGTAACTAATGAAATTTGACAACCTCCATCCCTAGGGGCTTCCCAGGTGGCACAGTGATAAAGAACCTGCCTGCCAATGCAGAAGACACAAGAGATGCACCTTCAGTCCCTGGGTGGGGAAGAGACCCTGGAGTAGGAAACAACAACCCACTCTGGTATTCTTGCTTGGAAAATTCCATGGACAGAGAATCCTGATGGGCTACAGTCCATGGGGTCACAAAGAGTCAGAAACGACTGTGTGCACACACACACGTACATCCCAACTCACTCTTACCAATTACACTAACACATTAGCCAAATTACAAACACCAGGTAGAGCAGTTATGTCAAAGATTATAGCAAAGGTGAAAGGTTATTTTTTAACCCAGCTCGAAATAATCTCCCTGAAACTGCTGCTAAGTCACTTCAGTCGTGTCCGACTCTGTGTGACCCCACAGACAGCAGCCCACCAGGCTCCCCCGTCCCTGGGATTCTCCAGGCAAGAACACTGGAGTGGGTTGCCATTGCCTTCTCCAATGCATGAAAGTGCAAAGTGAAAGTGAAGTCGTTCAGTTGTGCCTGACTCTTAGGGACCCCATGGACTGCAGCCTTCCAGGCTCCTCCATCCATGGGATTTTCCAGGCAAGAGTACTGGAGTGGGGTGCCATTGCCTTCTCCCTGAAACTGCCAGTGGGTAACAGAGGCTAACTGACATAGTATACTATCTTAGAGATTGCTCTGAACCAAAACTTTAACCTCATGAGGAGGGTTGTATTTTTGACATGAGGAGCTTCCTCATATTATGTGCTGGAATGATGGGCAATCTTCAGCACCATCCTAATACTTGTCAACATATGTAACTAGTTATTTTCCTTCACTTTCTCTCATTTTTCTTCTCTCACCTCTCTTCTTTCCCTAAGTCAGTTCCCTTTTTTTATGTTTCCTTTCCCCTCTGCCTTAGCTCTGACAATCACCCATGCCTCCAACTAGCTTTTAGTATTCTAGCATCCGAACTGGCTGGATCAGTCATTTTCAATCGTTTTCTATCCCAAAACACATGAGGGATGGAGCAGGCACTCACATCAGTATTCATGGCTCTCTTCAGCACTGATTTTAGGAGGTGGAGAAAGGCATACAAGATTCTTCCTGGAAAAGGAAAACTCAGTCCAGTGAGTATGTTCCCCCACATCTTCTCTCTACCATATTGGGCATCTCTGCTCTGCAGCTTGCTACCCAAAGTGGTGGTCCACAGGCCAGCAGTACTGGTGTCACCTGGGAGCTTGTTGGAAATGCAGGGTTTCAAGTTTGCTGGAAATGCAGGATCCAAGTCTTCCTAAATCAGAATCTTAATCTTTAACTAGATCCTCATACTAAAGTCTAAGAAGCACTGCTCTTTCATAATAAGAACACAGTGAAACACAACAGACCTGATGGTATAGATATCATTCAACTATCAGTGATACCTGTGTAATAGAATATATTATGATCTTTGGAGTGAAGCAGGCTGCTTTGTATTTCTAACATTTAATATATCTAAAAACTTAGCAAATTATTTAACTTTCTGGAACCTCAACTAACTCTTGTATAAAATGGAGATAATATCTACCTTGCAGAGATAATGCATATATAATTCTTTGCACAGTGTCAGGCACAGAACAGGTGAAACATAAAAGGTTTTTTGTATTTAATTGTTAAATTATTACTGATATCATTATTACTGTCATTATTCAATCTATCCTGGCTTGATATGTTATTAAAAACTATTCAGATCAAGTTACAGAGATATGCTTCTCATCTTCCCAAAGCTTCAACATCAAATGGGCAATAACTGTACAGGCAATTGCACAAGAAAGCAATGCAATAAGATAACACATTTATCCAAATCTGTTTATGTTGAGATTTTAGTGAGCATGAGCTTTGGTCTATTAGTCTGACCCACTGATTAAATAGCATTATCTGAGTCACAAACAATAAAATCAGGAAACCACTATGAAATGATGAGATTAAAACATTCACCAAATTAAAAATATATCAAAGAGTGGAAAATTTAGTAACATAGAAGCTTTATTCTGTCAGATAAACTTTTATCATAATGTCAATAACCTCTAATGGAATTTTTAATGATCTATTACAATCTAAATTGGCTAAATAGAGATTCCTTATAAGCCCAAGCCAAACATTTAATTAAATATACCAAACATAAGTGGCATACTTTTTAATCCAGTCTCCCAAGCAAAAATGTTTAAAAAAAAAAAAAAAGGCTTCTTACTCTTTGTTAACTGAAAAATAAACAGATCTACAGGAGAAGAAAGCTGTTTTCAACAATCTACCCATCATGCAATAGTGCCACGTATACCTATTGTGCATATACGCTCTTGCCAAAGCTAAGCCTGAAAATTAAGTTTAGAAAAAAAACAAAACATTATTTTTAGTAATTTCAAACTCTCTCTTTAGTGCTTTGCATTCAGCTCCCAATTCCCAGCATACCTGCATTATGTTTAAAAATATAATTTTAATAAGACTATTTATATTACTTTCACACAACCAAATGTTCCTTCATAGTTGCTTTTCCAGTAATTAAGAGATAACTACGAGTCTTTTCCTAAAACTCTCCACTTTCTACTATGTTCACATTAGTTGAACTTAGATGACTAAATAATCAAAACTCATTTCCAATGGACTTATATCAAGACTTTTGCACTTCTCCACTTTTCCAAGTTATATTTAAATTACTAACATCATTTATCTCTTTCTTAATGTTTGAAACTTTACAAATTTTATTAAATTTAGGTAAGNNGGTAGAACTCCAAATTTGAATTAATCTGTAAAGTAGAATATGATCCATTTTGAGGTATCAAACAAACACATCCTTCATTTTGTTCCCTCCCTGTCTGTGGTTTTGCTTTGCTTTGGTCTGTTTTTAACTCAGTGTTGAGTGATTGGAGGTCACTGTTTAGCTGTTAAAATGGTTAAGTGAAATATATTTTCTTTAATAAATGGAACAAGATACTAACCAATGGCTCTTTAAAATTACAGTTTCCAGGATTTGATTAACAAGTACTGACTCCAAAGCCATGATGTGCACGGGCATGTGATGAATAAGAAAGGAGAGCCCCTGTCTCATAGATCTTAACGTCTAGTGAGGCAAAGACAGAATTACATTGGCAAAAAAAAGGGAACAATCCAAGTCCAGAGTTTTATGAGGAGATACGAGAGACAAAATGAAGGGGTCAGAATCTTTCCAAGAGAAAGAAAAATATCCAAGTTGAAATCTGCAGAGTGTTGACACATTTATCACCATTAATGATCAAAGCAACACAAAATAAAACAGTAATAATATACAACTTCTTCCTATCTTATTACAGTTGATCTTTGAACAACACAGGTTTGAACTACAAGGGCCCACTGATAAGTGGATTTTTTTTTTTCACTTAAATAGGAAGCACAGGATGACATAATCCAAGTTTGGTTGGACTGGGAGATTCAGAACCATGGATATGGTCAGCCAACTATAAAGTTATACTTGAACTTTCAACTTTGGGGAGGGTTGGTGGCCCTAGTTACAATCCATGGAATTCTCCAGGCCAGAAGGGAAAGGAGTAGGTAGCCTTTCCCTTTTCCAGGGGACCTTCCCAACCCAGGGATTGAACCCAGGTCTCCCACATTGCAGGCAGATTCTTTACCAGCAGAGCCACCAGGGAAGCCCAGGAATACTGGAGTGGGTAGTGTAACCCTTCTCCAGGGGATCTTCCTGACCCAGGAACTGAACCAAGGTCTCCTGCATTGCAGGCAGATTCTTTACCAGCTGAGCTACCAGGGAAGCCCAGTACCAACACTGTTCAAGGTTCAATTGTATTTGCAATTAATTTTTTAAAATCATATCTTGTATTAGTGAGGGTTTGGGAGAGAGGAAGCAGCCTGAGAGAGTATTCATGAAAATGGAAGCACTGATATTAATACTCTCAGTACAAGATGGCAGTATGCACCAAAAATATAAAAACATGTAGATCTTTTGATGTCAAATACCAATTCTAGACACTAACTTCAAAGAAAAATTAAAGACACGGGAAAAAATATTCACAAGACCATCTATGTATCCAAGGATACAGTGATGATTAAACAATAGTATACTCATATAATGGAAAACTATTAACTCATTAAAACATTGTTATGAAGAAATATTTATTAACATGGATTCAGTCATGATAGAGTAAGTGAAATAAGATTTCAAATCTAGGCATAGGATGAACCTATTTTTGTTTTAAAAATATACAAAGAGAAAAGTTCTGGAAAGACAAAAAGTATGTTAAAGTGGCAGGATTGTGAATATGTCTTTTTTTTTTTTTTGCCTTTTGTGTGTCTTTATTTTTTATGTCTTACATTGAAAATATGCTGCTTTTATAATCAGAAAGACAAAAATTGGGGGGCCAGTACCAAGTGTATTAATTTCTAAATATTTATGGTCCTCCTCCACTTCCTAAGGAGAGTGGATACTGAAAAAGATGCTTCATTTTGCTGCACAAAGGTAGGGGTGAGGAGAATTTGAGAAATGAAAGGCTGGGTTTCTCTACATGGACCCTACATAGTGACATCCAAAGGAGAAAAAAAAATGTGATCCTGGAAAGTGACATAAGGATAAAGAGTGGAAGCCAGAGTCAAAGCAAGAGAAGAGAAGGAAAAGAGAAATACACACATGAGTACTAAGCAGCCACTACGATTAGCAGAACTCTGGAGAAGGGGGAATTTTCAAGTTTGACATATGTGATGTCTCTCCCTCCTAAGGGTTCACATACACACACAAAATCTTAAGCAAAGATTTTTAAGGAGACACCAATAGAAACAGCCACTTTCCTATTAAAATGAACAGTCTCCCCGAAGTGGAAAAAAAAAAAAATAACTTTTACAGTGATGTGACTGAGAAAAACAGCCAAAAGAGATTGAAACAGAGAAGATGGCAGAAGGTTCTGTTTTTCATGTTCTCAAAACCCACAGGCACGTGTGTGGGAGTCTCAGGGATGTAGTAGTTGTTCTTAGGGCTAATGATGCCTTGAGTGGCTGAAACAAGGTACCACAAGGGAAAAGAATCTAGCGCAAGCCACCCATCAGGAGCAAAGCTAGGAGTCAGCCACATGTGGACCCCGTGGTAGAGCAGATCACCAAAGGGGCCTTGAGTTGAGAAGAGTCATCAGTAACCCACGCCTTTGACATCAAGGGAAAGCACTGCTAACACAAGAGCAAAGTAACAAAAAAAAAGTGCAGGAAGAAAGGTTTTGAGGAAGTCTGTTGAAGATAAAGCTCCTCATAAAGATGAGCTTCTTATCAACACAGCCAAAATAATCTTTTACAAACATTGTATCAGACTGTGGCCCTTTCCCACCAAAATCTAATGACTCCTTATTTTACCCACGGTGAGCCAGATTCTTTACATGGCCCCACGTGTTCTGAACCTCTGGCAGCCCTTCCCCCTTCAATCCCCATTCCTTATCCCACTCCTCATGGAGATCCTAGCTTTTTCTCTAATACACCAAGCGGGAGCTCACCTTAGGACTTTGCTCTAGATGTTCCCTGTGCCTGGAATGCTCTTCTACCAGATTTCCAGTCGCCGTTACCTGGCAACTCCCTCCCCGCCTTCAGATCTTTGCTCAAATGTCACCATATACAAGCCCACCTTGACCCCCATATTTAACGATGCAACTGGCTTTCACACTAAAGACCTCTTCATACTTCCAATTCCTCTCACTCTGCTCTGTTTTTTCCCCAGGGCACAATTAGCTTCTAGCTTCTAATTTATTTATTATGTTTATCATGTATTGTCTCTCTCCTACAAGAGCACAGCTTTTTGTTTACAAAGACTAATAAACCTCAAGCGTTTAGAACTAGTACTCCATTTGTTCTCAGTAGATAATCTGCAAGAAACAAATGAGTGAATAAAGCCTTGTGCTTGTTTTGATCTTCAGTGTGAACTCAGGAATCTGGTCACCTTTAGGGTAACCATGCAAACTAAGTATAAGAAAACATAAAATAATGATATGACCTTAAAATGGTGCAGTTGAAGCGTCTGGAGTTATACTAATATTCAAATTGTTATGTGGTGCTATTAGTGCCATTCTTAACTGCTCTACTTTTACCAAGCTTCAAAGTAAAAAAAAAAAAATAGTTTTTGATAACTGGGTTTCAGTATCCTCACCTGTCAGATGAGGGAATTACACTAGATCATCGTAATGATCTCTTCCAGAAAGCTGCAGTTCCACACTTAGGATTTTCAGGTATCTGTTCCAACATGACAGTCAGAAATATTGCCAGTTCTAGCCCCTCATATAATATGTTGACTGGCCTGTTTTTGTATAAAACTGTCTTTGATTTATATTCTCGCCTTCTCTGGATTCTTCTACAAAACATGAAAGTTTATATTTATAAATCTATAAAGGCAAGAAAGAAAGAGCTGAGAGCCTTTTCTTTATCTAAGAAAATCTCTGAATTTCAGGATAAATTAGGTGTATGGAATTAACAGATACACACCACTATATATAAAATAAACAACAAGGTTTAACTGTATAGCACAGGGAACTTTATTTAGTATCTTATAGTAACTTATAAAAGAATCTGATAACTGAACCACTTTGCTGTACACCTTAAACTAACAATATTGTAAATCAACTATAGCTCAATAAGAAAAAAGGTAAGATGACAAAGTGGAATATATTAATCATGACCATTCATAAAAACAAGACTGTTTAGACTTGGCAATATTTGCAAGCAGCAGGTTTGAGAGGGGTGGGGTTTCTCCTCACTTTGTTTGTTTGTTTGTTGTCTCCTTCAACCTCTTTTCTGAAAATAAGTCTTTCTCTATTGCACAACATGGTAGAGTTCACAAAAGCCCAGTTCCACCACTATTTTTCATGTCTTACTATTACTCTGAAGATGGATATAATCTTAAATTATAATGGCTTCACAAAGCTCAGCAAAAATGGGAAAAGATACTAAATTCCCAGATATAACAGCTTGTAGCATCTTTTAGAATCATTTAAATTCATTAAAATAAAGGAAAACACTAATCTATACAGCCAACACTGTTGGAGAAATTTCTGTACAATAAACTATGATTTTATGAGCAAACCACATAACATATCCTCTTATTCCTAAACCAAAGTAACCCTACGTCAAATTTTAAAAACTAGTAAGTTTTACATATATATTCAATGTTCAATTTCCTCTATCCTTGTCACTAAGTCTAAGATAACATTTTTTTCACACCCTCAAAATTTGAGGAAATATTACATCATAAAGCATGTGCATTTCAGAGTTACTGCTTGATCAATGAACAATTAAATCTGTTTAATTTGTCACAATGATCTTCACATTAATTTGTCTGGAGTAAAAACAAAAGCTCCACACAAGATTGATCAAATGACTTTTAAGTTTCCAGTTGCTAAATGGTTCCAGAATACAAATGGAAGTGCATTATAGCCACATGAGCACTCAGTGAATTCCTAATGAGCAGGCACCATCATGCCAATTGCAGTATAGACTGATGCCACTCTCAGATAGGAGGGGGCCCAGCACTCTGCATTTGAGACCTGGCACGGCAACAACCTCAACTCAAGCCTCATTTAGGCTGTTAATGAATGTGCTCTGGATGAGTGTACTTTCTAAATGAATTAAATGTATTTTATAAATGGATTTTTTTTTCCCAGAAATCTCAAATGTCCCTGATTTTCTATCAGAAATTATTCTTTCCTTGGCTGGGGACTGCCAGACTAAGATTTTGAAAGACATGAAAAGAATTCAAGTTAAATGAACCACCGTATTCCCTTCCCCCTCCTCCCCCTCCATAAAATATCTTAAATTCTTCCTTCCAGAGGCCACTATTGTACAGATTATAATGGCATAAAAGAAGTGCCAAGAGAAAGAGAATTTGAAGAAAGTCTTCCCCTCAAAATAAGTACTTCTTGCACTGGTTTATTCAAGAACAAGGGTTTCTAAAGAAGAGAGAATGTCAAATCCTCAGTCATTTTTATCAAAGTTAGACAAGCATGCTGTTTCCTAATGACTTTCCATTTTTTTGCAGCAGTTCCAAAGTCTTTTTCTGCTACCTGGTTGGCATCCCATTCCTTGTTTCTGCAGTGTACTGTATTCACCCATAAAATCAAACCAATGGGAAAATGTCTTCGTGTGATGCTTCAGAGAATTCTCACGTTGGAGCTAGCACAATGGATCAGAAAGCATTGTACCCAGACACTATGTCTAATGCTTTTCATTTGAGAAGGTAAAGGTAAAAGGCAGAAAACTCCAAAGCTTTACACTCCTTGGGAAAAAAAACGCAATTGGTTATCAAAAATCAATCGAAGATAGATAGGATGGGAAGAAAATTACAGTGACTGTCAGTCGCTCAGTCGTGTCCAACTCGTTGTGACCCTATGGACGATAGCCCACCAGGTTCCTCCATCCGTGGAATTTTTCCAGGCAAGAATACTGGAGTGGGTACTCATTCCCTTCTCCAGGGGATCTTCTCCACCCAGGGATCAAACCGAGGTCTCCTGCATCGCAAGCAAATTCTTTACCATCTGAGCCTTCCATAGACAGAGGAGACTGGCTGGAAATAGTCCATGGGGTTGCAAAAAGTCAGACAGGACTGAACGACTAACACAGTGACTGCCAAGGAACAACCTAGCTAAAACAGAAATAGTATCTACATACATCAGACAGGACTAGCTAGTTTATGCTGTGGTGAGGTAAAACGCCAAAATATCAGAGGCGGAACACAGGAAAGTGTTTCACTCTCACCCAAAGTCCTCTGCTGCCTCTTCTTGGAGGTACGGTCTCGATTTTGCTGGCTGCCTTGATCTCCTTGTTAGGGAGGTCATCAAGAGGACGGCACCCTGGAAAACGGAGGCTCTTCCCGCCGTTCCCTCGGAATATGTACTCACTCCAGCGGGAGCCGTTTTCAAGGAGTCAGCCTTCCCAGAGCAATGTTTTATTGAAGCCATCTGGATGGTATGGCGACTGAACCCAGCTAAGGCCTCCCCCTAACAAATTTTTAAGATTCTGGCGGGTGGGCGGCGGGGAGGCGATCACTCATCTCGCAGCCACGCGAGATCTGCCGCCTGTGTAATTTCCTTGTTTTGTTAATTCTTCCACTCCTCCGCCTAAAAATCTGGAGTGGTCCGCCTCCTTTTTTCGAGTTTTCCGTGCCTCCACGCATGGAGGCCCGTGTGCAAAGCAACATTCCTGGCACCTAAGCTCACATAGTAAGGAAAGAGCATATCCGGACTATCTCGTATGGGTGTTAGGGAACCAAACTTGGGTTCGCTTTCGGAAGTGCGGTAAAGCCAATCTGCTAACACCCGGTTGTGGTGAAGGTAAGTGCAGCATTAAGTAAGGCGCCAGATAAGGAACCTGCTGCTGCTACTGCTAAGTCGCTTCAGTCCTGTCAGACTCTCTGAGACCGCATGCTAAGTCGCTTCAGTCGTGTCCGACTGTCTGCGACCGCAAAGACGGCAGCCCACCAGGCTCCCCCATCCCTGGGATTCTCTAGGCAAGAATACTGGAGTGGGTTGCCAACCTGGCACAGATAAATGCTCAAAAAGCCCAAACTGCCTGATGGGTTTTAGGGAAGCGTTTTTTCAAAGGCAAGGTGAGGGAGAGGAGCTGCTGGGTGTGTGATCAGCTCTTACCCAATTCTCGGATTGCTTGATGGTGGTGTAACAGAGGGCTTTGCCGGTGGCTCAGTGGTAAAGAATTCACCTGCCAATGCAGGAGACGCAGGAGATACAGGCTCAATCCCTAGGTCAGGAAAATACCCTGCTGGGGGAAATGACAACCCACTCCAGTATTCTTGCCTAGAAAAAGTCCAAAGACAGAGGAGCCTGGCAGGCAGCAGACCGTGGTGCCGCAAAGAGTCAGACAGGACTGAGGGACTGAGCACCAGCGAGGTCACAGGGTGGTGCCACAGGGTTCAAATTATCAGTCCTCAGGCTCCGGTAGTTCTCATGGTCCTCAAGTATTAACAGTTAACCTCTTCCATTTGGTGGGGGTTTTAGCATCTATAAATCGATGCAGAAATGTGCATCAGATACTGTTATCTATGTATCAATATTGAGAGGAGGAATTAAAGATTCTATAACTGCTGAATGCCTGGTTAATAGCTTAAATTCTTACCAGTTCTTCTGGCCCAGTTGCTCTTCTTATGAATACATATTCACCTCCTTTCCATTAATTCTGGAGCCATGTGGGGCCCTAATTGGGAAACCTTAAAATAGAAACGACCACCTTTGCGGTCGGAAAAGGAAACAAAGATGGCGGCTGGAGGAAGTGATGGGGGCGTGGTCTATGTTGTCAACACTTCTGATTGGCTCGCTTGGTTTCCGTGCACGTGGACAGCGCCTGATCACTATAGACTCCTGTTATAGTGATAGCACGTGATGATTTGACCTTTAACGTGATTGGTGCAACTCCCCCCCTGCTTGCCTTTATAAGCAGGGAGCTTGCAGCAATAAAGCGGAACCGCACTAGACGGAACCCTTGTCGCGTCTTGTTGTCCCTCGCTCGCCGAGGGCCTGGGTTGGCGGACAGCAGGCTCACCTTTCCTCGGGACCCCTTGGCTCTCTGCTGAGGGAAGTTCCACTGCCTCTCTCTCTTTCTGCGGAGCGCCCCCCGCAGAGCCAGGCTTTTATGACTCAGAGGAGGCCTGGGAGAGTACAGCTTTTCTACAGACAAGAAGTAAGCAGGAGACATGACGGGGAGGGGTCTGTCCCAGGAAGCCCAGTAGGGTCCTCCTTGGTTACACAGGTACTAAGGTCTTGGGCGCCAGGCGGCGCATGGCTCCTCTACTCTTGTTCTATTGGTTAAGGTGTGCCACAGATCTCACCAAACCTCAGGGGACATGGAAATACAATACCTTTCCTATTTCTATACTGCAACCTCATGCACCTGGAAAGAGTAGAACCAGAAATACTAGTGAAAAACCCAAATATCTTCCACACCACGAAAGTCAAATAAATTAAATTTCCCTTCTAGATGTCAAGCTATACATTCCCTAGCCTTTTTACTCTGTCCTAAAAACTGAACTGAATCTGTTTTTGGACTGCAAGGAGATCCAGCCAGTCCATTCTGAAGGAGATCAGCCTTGGGATTTCTTTGGAAGGAATGATGCTGAAGCTGAAACTCCAGTACTTTGGCCACCTCATGTGAAGAGCTGACTCATTGGAAAAGACTCTGATGCTTGGAGGGATTGGGGGCAGGAGGAGAAGGAGATGACAGAGGATGAGATGGCTGGATGGCATCACAGACACGATGGACGTGAGTCTGAGTGAACTCCGGGAGATGGTGATGGACAGGGAGGCCTGGTGTGCTGCGATTCATGGGGTCGCAAAGAGTCGGACACAACTGAGCGACTGAACTGAACTGAACCGAATCTGTTCTTTACAAATAAAAAAAAAAAATGTGGAATTAATGTAATATAAATTGCCATGGAAATATGAATTGAGAAGATAGATAAATTAATCTTCGTGGGATGAATATTTACGTGAAAAGATAGAACTATTTTATACTTAATATCAAGGCAGATAAGAAAAAAGAGAGATATTTACTTTGAATAAATCTTGATAAGTAAAATTATCTTCCTCTATTAAGGTGAACAAGTTTCTCTGGTGACTCAGTGATAAAGCATCCACCTGCCAATGCAAGAGACTCAGGTTCAGTCCCTGACACAGGTCAGGGAAGGTCCCCTGGAGAAGGAAATGGCAACCGACTCCAGTATTTTTGCGTGGCAAAACCCATGGTCAAAGAAGCCTGGCAGCTTAGTCCATGGAGTGGCAAAAAGTCAGACATGCCTTAGCAACTGAACAATAGCAACAAGGAATGATTGGGTTGAAAAGTATATGGAAATATAAATGTGAAAAAATGTTCATGCTTCTGTTCCTAAATCCAAAATTATGACAAGTTTGATAAAATATAGGACTCAATTTTAGACATTTATTAAGACAGATGCCTTACTCAACAATAAAATCATTTGTAAGAAAAATTTAAAATATAGAATTTTACCATTAGAGCTAGCTGAATGCATAAACATTTTTTAAAACGTAATTAACAACAACAACAAAAATCTTTACACATTCTTCTGAATCATTCAGTACCCTACAACTCTTTGCTTTTATTATTCAGTGAGTAATCTTAGGAAATTTAAAGTTGCATTATATCATCTGCAGGCTTAACAAATGAAAACCTTGGCAATGTGGCATGAAAACAGAGGGTAACAAAATCAGAACCAAAACTGTTCTCTAAGTACTATGACAAAAATACTTCTAGGAATTTAAGAACGTTTTAATAGGAACTTACGTAAACAATATTGTTAAATCTGTAATTTCCATAAAAGCAGGCAGCTTAGAACCTAAAAGTGAAAAAGGTTGAATGGGATCAAAATGGAATGATTTGTTGAATTTATCGCCCATGAAATCTCGAGAAACAACTAGAAAATAGAAAGAGATGAAAAATACAAGAAAATACAAGAAATGTGCTTATAAATTGATTAATCCTATTCATAACAGTGAGTGTTTTCCCTTTGCATTAGTCATGTGGTGAAATAGTGTACTCATTTCAGAAGCCACACGTCTCAGCCTTACTGTGTATTTTCACTGTTGAAAATGTCAACTGCAGGGGCAGAGTGGGGGTGGGGACCGTGGTCAATCCTGATTTCACCATGTTAAGAAGGGCATTGATCAGGCAGAGCTCAAGGAGAGGAAGGGAAGCAGGACAGCAAAGGATACCGAGAAATACTCTTATGAGGAGTGGATAAACTTCCTGGGAATATTTAACCTAGAAAAGAAAAGCCAGAGGAATAACACAGTGGCTCTCTTACAGTATTTCAAGAGCTATGGTGTAGAAAGAGGATTTGATTCATCCTCTGCTTCCCTGGTGGCTCAGAGGTTAAAGCATTTGCCTGGAGTGCTGGAGACCCAGGTTCGATCCCTGGGTCAGGAAGATCCCCTGGAGAAGGAAATGGCAATCCACTCCAGTACTCTTGCCTGGAGAATCCCATGGAGGGAGGAGCCTGGTGGGCTACAGTCCATGGGGGTCCCAAAGAGTCGGACACGACTGAGCGACTTCACTCACTCACTCACTCACTTACTCTGTATTGAGAAAACACAGACTATGGTGGGAATAGGGATAAATACAAGAAATACAATGGTTATAATTGACCAAACATATTATGTGGTAGTAAATTTCCTTTATAGAGAAAGAACATTTTAAAAATTAGATGCTTTTCTGTGGGTGATGAAAGAGAACACATATTGAGAGAGAGGTTACAGGAAATAAACCCCAGCATCTTTTCCATTTCTCTGATTGCTATACATTTAGGGCATGACCACATTTCTTAGATAAAAAGTTGATTTGAGGGGGAGCAATCATTCAGAGACCAATGTGGTAATATGATTGAACAATTAAGCTGAGTTATAACAAGACAAAGTTTTTAATATATGTATGTTTGTGCGTGTTTTATAAAATAAAGGGAGAGCTTAAAATAATGAAACACTTCTAATGTATTTCTTTAAACTGATTCTGTCAGATGCCTAACGTGTTTTGGAGGGTTGTTTGGGTGGTTTTCTTGATTTATGTGATTTTTTTAATTTTTTAAAATGTGTGTGATATTTTTAAATGCATAATATGTTGTTATCATAGTGCTATTATTTTTAAACATTTGAAAATTAGGAGAGAAGATGGAACAAGTTTATTTCCATCACTCTAGCACAACCACTATTATTTTGATTCATTTTCTCCAATTTTTCCCTTTGGGGTATGCTTTTTACATACAGTTGAATCTACTTATTGATAGCAATTATGTTCTATAAAGTTGCAGCAAACACAAAATTAACAAATGCTAACCATTTTTCCTGGGGGAATAATGTGAGGTTCTTGTGAGCTTCTGGTCACAACATTGCATCACCCAGTCAGACATGACCGTGTGTGTTTCTGCTTAAACATACCTTATTTACTATACTTGTTGACTCATTAACGCTGAACTCACAGCCAGTAACGCTGTAACTCACTCCTGAACTAAGTTTATCTAACACATTGATTTTCTCCATACGGCACATCACAGCTTTCTTGCACTTAAAAAAACTCAAAAACACTTAAGCAGCACAATTAGGAGACCATTTGAAACAGTGAAATCACCAACAAAAAGCACAAAAATTCTGAAACCATGTCACTAAATAGACACTCAACAGGAATACTTGTTCATAGTATGAGAACTGAAACAAGAAGGCAGAGAGACTTGTTCAGACTCAACAGGGCACATTGGCATCAGATGACTCAGATTGTTCTCAGCTCCACACATGGCAATGAATAACCTCAAAGAGCTGCGGGTATTGATTTGGGACTAAATACACTTTAGCAAGTAGGCAGGTTCACAAGTATGTAATCCACAAATCATGAGGATCAACTGTATTTGGTATCCTGTCTCATTCTATGAAATTCCATAGTCTTCATAAGTATCACTTTTAGTGACTACCTGCGTTGTGTGCGTGCGTGCTTACTCACTCAGTCGTGTCCGACTCTTTGCAACCCTATAGACTGCAGTCCACCAGGCTCCTCTGTCCATGGGGATTCTCCAGGCAAGAATAGTGGAGTGAGTTGCCATGCCCTCCTCCAAGGGATCTTCCCAACCCAGGGATCAAACCCAGGTCTCCCACATTGCAGGTGGTTTCTTTACCATCTGAGACACCAGGGAAGCCCAAGAATACTGGAGTGGATAGCCTATCCCTTCTCCGCGGGATCTTCCCAACCCAGGAATTGAACCAGGGTCTCCTGCCTTGCAGGCGGATTCTTTACAGCTGAGCTATCAGGGAAGCCCAGTGACTACCTACTAGCTGTCAAATAGATATGCCAAATTTTAGTTTTCCATTCTTTAATTGTTGCACCATTAGCTCTACATCACTTAGCAGCCCAGGGTTGCTGTGATAGACAAACCCTTCACAACCATGAGTTTCACTACAAAAATGAAATCTCTTAGTTTACATAGTCTGAAAAATCTAGAGGTATCTGTGTGCGGCTTCAAACATGGTGACTTTAAGGAGTCAGGCAATGTCCCTAGGACTCAACTTCCATCAGTTGTTTCTTAGCACACCCTCCCTCAACCATGTGTGGCTTCTTCTTGGACTTCACACAGAAGATGATGGTGACAGATCCATCCCGTATATTTTCTCAACATTACATCCAGCATAGTAGAGATGTGACCCTTCCTTGGAATCCTACTGAAAATCCTGTTGCACAATTTTGGCTTGAACGGGTCATGCACCCATCCCTGAGGTAATCGTGGTGGTAATATATTAAGCCCTGTATACAGTATTTTTCTAGAGAGAGACAAAGAAGAATAATGTAATTAGAAGAAAACGTGACACTATTCAAATTTAGAAATAATAGTGTATTAGAGAAGAGATTGGTGGTTGGCAGAGGCCAGAGGTAGGTGACCTCTGGAAGGTACAAACTTTCAGTTATAAAATAAACAAGTCCTGGGGATGTAATGTACAGCATGGGGGACTATAGGTAACAACACTATACTGCATATTTGAAAATTGCTAAGAGAGTAGGTCCTAAAAGTTCTCATCACAACAAAAGAAATTCTATCACCATGTATAGTGTTGGATGTTAATTAGACTTACCCTGCTGATCGTTTTGCAGTATTACAAATATCAAATCACTGTTGTACACCTGAAATGAATATGTCAATTATACTTCAATTTTAAAAAGAGATAATGGTATATTAATTTGCAAGAACCTGTATCATAAAAAGAAAACAAAGACATTCTTTCATATAGAGTATAATCTATGAAACTTTGTGGAAGTTTCAAGCATTTAGGTTTTCACATTTTCATCCTTTTTTCTCTACATATTCATATAAACTTTTAAAGCATGTAATGAGAAGAGCAAAAATAGATATTTCTCATATAACAGTGACTCCCGCACAAGCCTGAGGGGTTGCACTCAATTTATAGATGAGGTACTACATCTTCAAAGAGATTACCAAGTCCACACAGCCGGGGAGAGGCTGAATCAGATTTAAGTCTAAATTAAGGTTGCCTGGAGAATCCCAGGGACGGGGGATCCTGGTGGGCTGCCGTCTATGGGGTCGCAGAGTCGGACACGACTGAAGCGACTTAGCAGCAGCAGCAGCAGCAGAAGGTCTGTGTGACTACAAAACGCAGCTGATGTCCCCCTCTGCCATATACCTCTCAAGGTGTCACAATTCTCTCTACCCTTTGTTGTTGTTATTGTTCGGTGGCTAAGTCATGTCCGACTCTTTGCAGCTCCATGGACTATGGCACGCCAGGCTTCCCTGTCCTTCACCATCTCCCGAAGTTTGTTCAGACTCATGGCCATTGAGTCGGTGATGCCATCCAACCATCTCATCCTCGGCTGCCCCTTCTCCTCCTGCCCTCAATCTTTCCCCTCGTCAGGGTCTTTTCCAATGAGTCAGCTCTTCTCAACAAGTGGCCAAAGTAGTGGAGCTTCAGCTCTAGCATCAGTCCTTCCAAGGACTATTCAGGGTGGATCTCCTTTAGGATTGACTGGTTGGATCTCCTTGCAGTCCAAAGAACTCTCAAGAGTCTTCTCCAACACCACAGATCAGTCTTTACCCTTTTACCCTGGGATTTTGTACAAGTTCAGACTCTGAAGATTCTGCTTTAAGGCCTCTTTGTCTCTTCTTACATATTTATTTATTTAAAGCTTGAGTAAATCAGCTCAAGCTGAAATGTAGGCTTCTCAAAATCTAAATGATGTTATCAGAAAAATTACCCATATTTTTTAAAGCCTATATAAAACATGAGAGCTCTGATTAATCTATTGTTTGCAATTCATTGTTAAAAAGCAAACACTATGTAATTTTCAAGGCCCTGTTTCACAGGAGAGAGAATACCAAAAATTTTAAATCTCACTCTTTGAGCAGTTTTAAAAGAATAATAGGGAAATGGGTTGGGTTGGGTTGTTTGTTAAATTCTGAGAAAGCTCTCTCAATTCCATATTTATAAACATCTGAATATTTGAAAACAAATATCCCAAGAGGGGATTCAAATCAAACCTCACTTTCTCTTACTCTCAGACTTGTCATCCATCTTTTGTACGTCTTTCAGTGCAGCACAACACACGATTTCTGTTTGATGAGCAACACTTGGGTGCTCATTTTCCTCCACTTCCTTCCTGATTTAACCAGGCTGATAACAGTCGTTACAGGCTCACTACAGTGTTCCATGCTTTGCAGTCATTCCCAGGACCCCAGGGACTGTGTAGCCAGCCCTGTAATTTACCCGGGGCTCATAGCTGTGGTCAAGAGAAACACAACATAACTGAGACTTAAGAATATTTATTAACGTGCAAAATTTAGCCTCTGACACCAGAGCGTATCTGTAATTGGATGGTTACCTTCACTCCAGTGTTGTTATTCAGTGTTGAAAAGAATAGGTCCTATAACTAGCTCAGCGGAAGCATCTCAACTTACTGAGGCATGCACACAAAAATATTTTAATGTGCCAGAGACTTGTACCAAGTCAGCTCTGTGGAAACCCACTCTCGGTGGGCTACCTTAGAGGGATTCCATAATTTTTCAGTCATTTTTAATTATGAAGGCAATGTCCTTTTGGTTATAAACATGTCATCTCCCCATTCTGAAATTTCCATCCATTTTTTGGAGCCAGCCTTTGAAATGATTTTCCAAAGGACCAGAAGTCCCTTGCGAGGCTTGGCTACAACTGCTGGCTTCTGCACCTCTTCACCTCAGGTCAGTAGCAGGCAGCTTCTGGTCCTATCCATCCTCTGGGGCTCCCCACCTCAGGGCCTTCATGCGCAAGCAACTCTGTCCTCGCCTCCTCTTGGAAGAAGGAAGCCCAGAGGCTACTCTTTCCTTTCTGCCTCACTGTGCTACCATGCCCTGCCTCCTCAATATTTTTTCCTCCATCTCTGATAGCAGTGGGACAAGCCCACAAGCCTGGAAGCTCAGCAAACATCCAGTCAATGGGAGGAAATGCTTTACTCCTCCTCTCACAGAATTCATAGGCGAGAGCCTTGCAAGGTTTAGAAGAGGAACCATTTGAAAAGAACACCGCACTTTCCCTTCCAAAATGCATCCTTATCACGCCCTGTATTAACGTCCTATTGCTGCTATAGTTTCCACAAAATTAGGGGCTTAAAGCAAAATAAATATATTAGCTTACAGTTCTGGAGGTCAGAAGTCTGAAATGGATCTTTCAGGGCTCAAATCAAGGTGTCAGCAGGGCTGCATTTCCACTAGAGGTTCTAGGGGTGATTCCAGTCCTTGACTGTTCTGACTTCTAGAGTCTGTCCGTATTCTTTGGCTTGTGGTCCTGCATCACTTGAAGCTAAGCTTCTGTAGCTGTATCCCCTCTGTCTCTCCAGCCTCCCTTGGGTAAGGACTTTTGTGATGACATTGTACCCACCTGAATAAAACAGGCTACTCTTCCCATCTCAAGATTCCTAACTTAATCACATATGCAAGGTCACTTTGCTTTGCAACATAGTCACAAGTTCTGAGCATTGGGGACCATAATTCTGCCTGCTATATTCCCATTTTCTCTCTTATAGCAAAAGTCATTGGACCATTTTTCATTCTAGTGCAGAACGTCAAGCAACTAGGAATCCTTTACCAATAATCACACATCTCCAACTCAGCCCTAGAGAACTGGATAAGTCACTATTGCAGACAGTCTCCAAGGTGGCCCCAGCGATCCTTGAAAGTGAAAGTGAAAGTGTTTGTCACTCAGTCATCTCTAACTCTTTGCAAACTCCTATGGACTGTAGCCTGCCAGGCTCCTCTATCCATGGGATCCTCTAGGCAAGAATACTGGAGTGAGTAGTCATTGCATTCTCCAGGGGATCTTTCTGACCCAGGGATCGAAGCCAGGTCTCCTATATTACAGGCAGATTCTTTACCATCTGAGTCACCAAGGATTATTTATGCCTTTATGTGAAAGTTTATCCCACATTTAAAATTTTTTTAATTAATTTTTATTAGAATATAGTTGATTTACAATGCTATGTTAGTTTCAGGTGTTCAGCAAAGTGAATCTGTTATACATAGACATATATCCACTGTTTTTTAGATTCTTTTCCTATGTAGGCCATTACAGTGTATTGAATAGAGTTTTCTGTGCTATACCTATTTTATATATATTAGTGTATGTCAATCCCAATCTTCCAATTTATCCCTCCCCACCTAAGTAACCTTAAGTTTGTTTTCCACCTCTGTGACTCTGTTTCGTAAATAGGTTTATTTGTACCAGTCTTTTAGATTCCACATATAAGCAATATCATATGACATTTGTCTTTCTCTGTCTGACATACTTGACTCTATGATAATCTCTAGGTCTATCAAGGTCATTCTCAGTGAAAGTAACCTCGTAATCTCAAAATTTCTAGTTTACCTAAGGGATCATGCTGGATGTTGTACATTCAGTGGGTTTAGATAAGCATATAATGGCATATATCCATCATTATAAAGTCACGCAGATTATATGGAATATTTTCACTGCCCTAAAACTCATCTGTACTTTGCCTATTTATTAATATCTTTTCCCTCCCCAAGCCCTGCTGGCAACCAATGATCTTTTTACTGTCTCCATAGTTTTTCCTTTCCCAGAATGTCATATAGCTGAAATCATAAGGAACCTTCTCAGATGAGCTTCTTTTGTTTGGTAATATGCATTTCAGTTTCCTCCAAAAGCATTTTGATCACATCAACTTTTTATCCTGTCTGCTCAGTTCAATTCAGTCACTCAGTCGTGTCTGACTCTTTGGGACCCCATGTACTGCAGCATGCCAGGCTTCCCTGTCCATCACCAACTCCCGGAGCTTGCTCAAACTCATGTCCATCAAGTGGGTGATGCCATCCAACCATCTCATCCTCTGCCATTTCCTTCTCCTCCCACCTTCAATCTTTCCCAGCATCAGGGTCTTTTCTAATGAGTCACTTCTTCACATCAGGTAGCCAAAGTATTGGAGTTTCAGCTTCAGCATCAGTCCTTCCAATGAATATTCAGGACTGATATTCTTTAGGATTTACTGGTTTGATCTCCTTGCAGTCCAAGGGACTCCCTGTTTGTTCAGCCACGTCCATTATACTAACCAAACAAAAAGAAGCTAATTGGATACACATTCATTGCTCACTGTTTGCTATACTCAGAGGTGAAGAAGCGCTGGGCTTTGGAGCCAGTGAACTTGTCCCCTTGCCAGTGTATAAAGGCAACTCTATCAAGTTTTAGAGGTCAGGGAGGGGAGCTGATTTGTTGGAGATTTGGAGGTCAAGCAGTCACTACTGTCTACCATATTCATACTCAAAAATGGATACCCAGGAAATTGGCCTTCTACAGAATAAGAAGATGGGATGGAGAGATTCAATGCCATAGGCCTTCCTTTTATCTCTGCAGGTCTGAGGATGTGCTCTTTTAATACATGAATCAGCTAAGAAAGTCAGTTAAACCACCGATTTATGACTTCTCAAGGCAGGGAAAGGCACTATTCGCATGGAGTATGAGACTGCTCTGTTCACTGCAGGATGATAAACAGATCTGAGCTCCATCATAAATATTAGGATCCTAGACACACACACACACACACATACACACATATGTACACACATTTCCAAACTTGAGAACTATTAATAGAAAGATATTTCTTGCTACCCAAGATTCCTAAGCTGAGTGATGCATTCATTTATTCAGTAAATATTTATTATGTACCAGGCACTCTGCCATTCAAATAGAAAAAAAAGTTGATAAACAAAACAGACCTCCTTTATGGAGTTTATATGTAGAGATGAAGATGAACAATACATAAGAAGCAAATAACTCAGACTGAGAACTGATGTAAAGGCATTGAACGAAGATATATATGCTTTTATTAGAAGGTTCAATATGTAGATCTGAACTCATTTTGAAGGTCTAGCTAAAGCAGCTGAAGAAGACACACAAGTGCTAAGGAAAGAGCATTTCAGAAAAAGAAAACAGCCTGGGCAGAGGCCTTAGGGCGCCAAGGAACGTGGCCTAGATGAGAGATGAAAAACAGCTAGTGTGGCTGGAGCAGAATAATCAAAGGATGATATAGTGGAGACGTATATGGGCCAGACCAGATTGTGGATTGGGGGTGTTGTCCTAGGAGCAAAAATGTAGAAGTGAAGCTAGGAGATGTGGAGTCATAAAAAAAGAAGGAAAGAGAAGCTTTCCTATGGAAACAGAGTTAATGCATCAGTGCTGCTAAGGAGTCAAGTCAGATGGTGTGGTGGCCAGTCTCAGTAACTGGCGTCCACAGGGAGACAGGGGAAGTGACGCTGTACGACTTGCGGCAGTGGCTCAGGAAAGAGGACCCAGCTTTTGCCTTGCAATTCCTCGGCCTGCCTGTCTGAGACATCATGCTGTGAGGAAGCCAAGCAACCCTGTGGGAAGGTCAAGTGTAGGCATTCCGGGAAGAGCCCCATTGAAGTGCCAGCCAGCAACCAACCTGCAGATTAATGAGGTAGCGCATCTTTGGGCAAGTCCAGCCCTCAGCCTTGGAACTGCTCCAGCAGATGCTGAATGAATCGAAGAAATCTATTTTTAAAAACTGTATCTATAAATCTCTTTCCAAATTTCAGACTCAAAAACAAAATGAATATTGACACTGCTTTAAGGCACTAAAGTGAAAGTTTAGAAAGTGAAATTCGCTCAGTCACATCTGACTCTTTGCAACCCATGGACTATACAGTCCATGGAATTCTCCAGGCCAGAACACTGGAGTGGGTAGCCTTTCCCTTCTCCAGGGGATCTTCCCAACCCAGGGATCAAACCCAGGTCTCCTGCATTGCAGGCAGATTCTTTACCAGCTGAGCCACCAGGGAACCCCAAGAATACTGGAATGGGTAGCCTATCCTTTCTCCATCAAATCTTCCTGCCCCAGAACTGAACTGGGGTGTCTTGCATTGCAGGCAAATTCTTTACCAGTTGAGTTATCAGGGAAGCCCAAGTTTTAAATAGTTTGTTATACAGTGGTAAATAACTGGAGGAGTTATATATTCCATATGATGTAGCTAGAAAATGCAAGGAGCCACTGACCAGCATTAGACTGTACAGAATTAAGAAAATATAAGAAACAGGGGCTTCCTTGGGGTCTGGTGATCAAAAATTTACCTTCCAATGCAGGGGGTGTGGGTTCAATCCCTAGTCAAGTAGCTAAGATCCTAAATGCCTACATGCCTTGCAGCCAAAAAACCAAAACATAAAACAGAAACAATGTTGTAACAAGTCAGTACTTTAAAAGTGATCTTCAACAACAAAAAAATCTATAAAGAAAAAAGAAAGCATAACACTTTTATGTTATACCATTGATATTGAGATAGCACCACCAACTCAATGGACATGAATCTGAGCAAATTCCAGTGATAGTGAAAGATGGGAAAGCCTGGCATGCTGCAGTCCAGGGGGTCACAGAGTCGGATATGACTTAGCGACTAAACAACTGGTATTTAGAGGTATATCTGTTGTGCAAGTTTGCAATAACTATGTTGACTAGCACAGATAAGAATGAAAAACATCAATGAGGCTCCACAAGTATGTAGTCATGGGTGATCTCAGAGAGAATTATTTCAGTAGAGAGATCGATGCATGAGAAATCCAGATACAAAAGAGCTGAGTAGGAGGACACTGAGACACAATTATAGACAACTATTTCCTGTCGTTTGGTTCTGAAAAACAGGGAGGAAGGAAAAAGGGTGGAGCTGGACAGGGATCAAGAAACTCATGAAGCTTTCATTTTTCTTTGGAACATGTAAATAAGGAAGAATCGGGCTGTTTGAAGTCAATGGGACAAATCCAGCTGGGAAAGTGTAGGTAGAAAGGACAAGAGAGAAAAGGACTTTATTTATGTTAAGGATTGGAGGTGGTGAGGGGAGGAAATTGGATCTGAAGCAGGAAGAGGAATTAGTCTTAGAAGAGAAATTTTGTTTCCATGAGAAAAGGGAAGAGCAGATAGGTACATCTATAGGAAGGTTTGTATGTTTCATGATAAAACCAAAGACTGCTTTTTCTGAAGCTTTAAGTGCTGAGAGTGAAATGGAGGAAAAGAGTCCAAAACTGGAGGAGTGAAGATAAGGAAATGGAATGGTGCAGGCTCCTACCACTTTGATTGTGTCAATTTTTCTCCCAGGCACTTTAAAACCAGGGAATATCTCTGAGCTGTGAAAGGGTCATTTCTTCCAATGGAAGAGAAGTTGTTCCTTCATTCACACTACTATCCAAGCCTCAAATTACCTAAGACTCTTCTGTCAAGATTCTTCACCATTCTGAATAAGTACCTGAAGTTTCTAACAGCAAGTAAACACTCTTACATTATTTACATATGTGTCCACCTCTTCATTATGTTATGTTTGACTGTGAGAGTTGGACTATAAAGAAAGATGAACGCCGAAGAATTGATGCTTTTGAACTGTGGTGTCGGAGAAGACTCTTGAGAGTCCCTTGGACTGCAAGGAGATCCAACCAGTCCATCCTAAAGGAGATCAGTCCTGGGTGTTCATTGGAAAGTCTGATGTTGAAGCTGAAACTCCAGTACTTTGGCCACCTGAAGCAAAGAGCCGACTCATTGGAAAAGACCCTGATGTTCGGAAAGATTGAGGACAGGAGGAGAAGGGGATGGCAGAGGATGAGATGGTTGGATGGCGTCACCGACTCAATGGACATGAGTTTGGGTGGGCTCTGGGAGTTGGTGATGGACAGGAAGGCCTAGCGTGCTGTAGTTTATGGGGTCGCAAAGAGTCGGACACGACTGAGCAACTGAACTGAACTGAGCTGAACTACGTCTTCACTAGGGTATAATGTTTTTAAAGAATGAGCTGATGCTTTTTTTCATTTCTTGTCCCCTACTGTGTGTTCTCTGTGTGTACATGCTTAGTCATGTCTGACTCTCTGCGACCACATGGACTATAGCCTACCAGGCTCCTCTGTCCATGGTATTTCCCAGGCAAGAATACTGGAGTGGGTTTCCATTTCCTCTTCCAGGGGATCCTCCCAACCCAGGGATCAAAATGTTCAGTAATTAGTAGATACACAGTTGGCTACCTGATAATGTTTAACTGTTTTTAATTTGAAGTTATTAGTCACTTAGGATATTAAAATCCATCCCTCTCATAATTAGCTGAAATGTTACATCTATTTTTCATTGCCTTTGTCACAGGACCTAGTGGTAATGACCCATAAGAATTATGAGATTGGAAATATACAAACAGCCAATATCCAATTCATGGATCACAGGTTTATTGCACATAAATAGCACACAGTGCAGGTTAGTCAGAGTAGGGAAGAGACGAAAGGGGTAGTGAATTACTCCAAGAAAAGTCTGGGATGAAGGGGTCTCAGTGTGAGCAGCGGTCTGGTTGAGCAATGAATGAGTCTCCCACCAGATGTGAGTGGGAAGTCACTTTCTGCCCCAACAGAGCCTAGGCCCAACACCTTAGCAGCTCAGAGTCAGGTCCTCCAGCAGATAGCCTTCAAGTCGCTTGGAATATTGTTTTCATCTTAAGGAGTCCGCCAGCAGGGTGTACTGGCGGTTACCCCCCAGGAGGTCTTGTCTCCAGCAGTTGTTCCTTTTGTTCCAGTGAAGTCTTTTGCAGATGTTGCCAGATTCCTTATCTAAAATGACACTCATAGTTTATCACTCCAAAACACCTGCCATCTATACCTGAGGGTTTTACAACATCTAATATGGAAGTTCATATTGACCACTGTGACTCCATTTTGAACTCCTTAACTGAGCTTCAATGCTCTAAGTTTCACACAAGGTGAGTGAGAATCACCACACAAAAGAAATCACCTCATAACACATCCCCACCAATAGTACCAAGGAAAAGAATATTAATAACAAACTATCTACAAAGACCATTCATTGTCTGCTCATGAAAAGAGATGTAATTTCTGTCTGTGTAGTCTAAACGTAGCCAGCTGTAGGCAATAGTAAATAAAAAATAGATTCTCTAAAATCAGACATCCCCTATGTGGGATCCTCAGCTTCAGAAGGTCTGGCTCTGTTTTTTTCAAATATACTGTCCTCCATTTTCTAATCTATAAAAGGGAGAAATGACTACATACATTTCAGGGTATTGTGAGGATAATAGAAAGAACAAAACATCTATAAAATACCCAGCACTTAGTGGGGACCTAATAATTCATAGCGATTAGTATTCA
This sequence comes from Redunca redunca, assembly GCA_006410935.1. Taxonomy (NCBI): domain Eukaryota; kingdom Metazoa; phylum Chordata; class Mammalia; order Artiodactyla; family Bovidae; genus Redunca; species Redunca redunca. Next base: position 325,153 of record SJYQ01091777.1, on the reverse strand, counting down.
TTCAACAAACATCCAATTGAAAATCAATGTGGCTAGAGTTGATATGCAGACTCTTAATAAGAAAGGATTCTCATCTGGATATTTATATTTGCCCCAAGGACATACAATTGTTTAAAAAGTGAGAAGTTAAATTCCTTTCACATGAGAAATTTTATTTCTTTAAATCAAATTTATTTTGTAAAAATCATATGATGATGAAATAATTGTGGGAAAAACTGCTAATTCTGTCATATTTGTTTTTGTATCCACACATGATAAATCAAACACTTGCTCTCTTTTGCACTGTATGTGTTTGCTTAGTTCAAATTTATATTATGATTCTTACTGAGGAAGCATTGCCCTTGAGGCTTCCAGAAAAAAAAAAAATTGCTCAGGCCCATAGCTCTGCAAGTTTCAAGACAGCTATTGAAATAACCCTGGGCTATGTTATTCATTAAATTCATTTTGATCTTGATAGCCTCTGACCTGCACAGGTTGGTAATGACCATGAAGACAGATGTCTAGGACATGGAGTTGCTAAATGCATTCATATTTTAAAAGTAGGCAAAAATAAGGTGAAAATTTTCCACCATTTCTTGCCTAAAAACAATTTAGGGTGGAAGCAAACAGTTGATTCCAACTCTAACCCTATCCACTTGGGCTAACAGTGTGAGTCCTCTTAGGACTTGGCCCTTTAAACAGTCAAGCAGGCTTTTCGCCAGAGTGATCATTCCAGTAGCAGTAAGCAACCTTGGCACCTAAAGCTGTCATTTTGAAATATAATTTCTCACTAAGAGACAGTTTTTTGGAAACCTGGGGATTTTAGATGCAGGGCAGAAAATGAACTAGATAACCCTGGAACATCTTATTATTCCACATAAAAAAAAAAATCTACCTAAGAAAATTAGGATCATATCCATAAGCCTCAGGGGCTGAGTTGAAGAGGCCCTCCCTGGCCAGCGATAGGTTACTTTGAACTTCAACAAGAATAAGTAATACAGTAGGCTAAAACCTGTAACATGTTTAAATCCCCAAATTCACAAAGCTATGCTAAGAAAAAATAATAACTAGTTGGTCCATTTCAAAGGACACCAGTGAATCCACTATTTGTTTTCAAAACCAGAAAATAAAGGGAAAGAATCAAGCATTATTATGCATTTCTTATAAGAATTGTAACACTAAATAGCCTATAGTAGGGGAGGGAGTCTCTCCTTATGAAAGTATTGCAGTAAATAAATGAAAAAGAATTGCAGCTTTGAATGAACTCTTGGATCTAGGATACATACAGACATATGCCTATGCAACGGTTGCTGACTTCTCCACTATAGAGACAAGAAGATGGCACAGGTTACCTACATGAGCCACTGACAGTCTTGCCACAGAGATCAAATATGATTCTGATCAAATCTTTGTATCCAGGTGTCAGTTTCAGGAAATAGCAAGGCAATAATCAGAAAAACCCAGACTGTAGGAAACTCTACATGTCACATGCCCTGAATTCTTCAACAGAGAAGTTGTCAGTAAACGCAAAGGATAGAAGAGGAACCACGGGCATTTTAGAGATATATCAAAGTGTTTTTAATGGACAAAGCTAAAATATCATGGCTAGATATGCATCTTGTGATAAAACAATTACGTTTTAAAACAGAAGTGATTACCCAAAGGTGATGATCTACTTTGAAAAATGGGAGCAAGTTGTGATGAGGTTGGGATACATGGAAGGGTTATCTGTGGTAACTAGACAAATTCTACTTCTTGACAGGGTTGCTTGGTTTATAATAATCCATCAGTCTACCTGTTTGATTTGTGTGGCTTTCTGAATCTGTATTATTTTAAAATAAAAAAAGATTTTTCTTTAAATGGCCCACTGCTGGGCATACACACCGAGGAAACCAGAATTGAAAGAGATACGTGTACCCCAACATTCATTGCAGCACTGTTTATAATAGCCAGGACATGGAAGCAACCTATATGTCCATCAGCAGATGAATGGATAAGAAAGCTGTGGTACATATACACAATGGAGTATTACTCAGCCATTAAAAAGAATACATTTGAATCAGTTCTAATGAGGTGGATGAAACTGGAGCCGATTATACAGAGTGAAGTAAGCCAGAAAGAAAAACACCAACACAGTATACTAACGCATACATATGGAATTTAGAAAGATGGTAACGATAACCCTGTATGCGAGACAGCAGAAAAGACACAGATGCATAAAACAGTCTTTTAGACTCTGTGGAAGAGGGTGAGGGTGGGATGATTTGGGAGAATGGCATTGAAACATGTATATTATCATATGTGAAACGAATCTCCAGTCCAGGTTCAATGCATGATACTGGATGCTTGGGGCTGGTGCACTGGGATGACCCAGAGGGATGGGATGGGGAGGGAGGTAGGAGGGGGGGTTTAGAAGGGGGAACACATATACACCATGGCTGATTCATGTCAATGTATGGCAAAACCAATACAATGTTGTAAAGTAATTAGCCTCCAATTAAAATAAATTTATATTAAAAATAAATAAAAATGGCATTTTGAATCAGTATGAATGATAAAAAAAGAAAGCAGTCTCCCAGTCTTGGTTCTTGTCGTAAATACACTCAAGAAATACAAATTTTCTTTAAGGATTTTGCAAACTACATATGGCTGGTTCAAATGAGAGATTTAGACTCAACTCAGTACCTCGGCTGAGTATAAGATAGTCCAGTGGCTGAGGAAGGAGAGGAATTCCAGGCAGAAGCCAAACCAACCAGATCTAAGAGTCATAGAATTTTTAAGGAATGTACACCAGTTGACCTGCCTGAGGGCCGTTTGTAGACAGGGTGATGAAGAGACTAGGGGAGTGGGAGGGATGTTCAAGTAGGAGTGTACCTGGGTAAACCTATGGCCAATTCCTGTGATGTTTGGTAGAAACCAACATAACACTGTGAAGCAATTATCCTTCAATTAAAAATACATGAATTAAAAAGAAAGTGTAGGAGATTGGAAAATTTTGAAGATAAGGTTTTACAGATAGAAATAAGAGAGAGATAACTGAACATCCAGCAATGAGCAGGAACTGATTGTTTGATGGATAGAGGATGGATGGAAAATCAATGGACTATGAATGAATGGATGAAAATGTCATGTTAAGTTTAAATTTAAGCCAGGAGTTTACCTACAACTGTGAAAAGATTTTAACATAATGATGTGAGCAGATTTGCATTTAAGAAAATCACTTTGACAAATGTGTGCAGTCCCTAGTGAGTTGGATAGTTGTGAAGAAGAACAAGAGTTTAAATGAGAAAATAAAAATCACAACCTGAACTAAGGCATAACAGTGAGAATGAGAAGAATGGAATGAATTTGAGATCAATGATAGAGTCAACAGAGGTGACAACTTTGATACAGGAAGTGTTGGTGAAAAAGGCAGATTTATTTTCAAATTTCACCCTTGGAGTGACATCATTAACATGATCTTGAAGCTGTACAAAGAGAGTGAGAAAAATATGAAAATGATATGCAGAGCCCATTCAGATAAAAATTAAATATCTTAGAAGGCAAAGAAGGAAAAAAAATCCAATTCATGCAGAGAAAGAAAATGAGCTGCAACTCTTGGGATGGATTTGCAGACTCATCTGATGTGAGACTAGGGAATGTAGAACCAGGGAACAGACTTCAAGTCCACCCCATTTGGAGGGCATTTACATCACAGCTCGAAAGCTTGGGCGGACGGGTGGTGGCATAAAAACCAAAAGCTTTGCCTTGCACATTTGCAGAGTAAGACCTCACTTCCAGCCCAAACTACTCATTGCTATGCAACCTCAGTCAGCTAAGAATACAACCATGCAAATCTTTTGGGATGGTAACTTCAAGGCTATGGTTTTTCCAGTAGTCATGTATGGATGTGAGAGTTGGACTGTAAAGAAAACTGAGTGCCAATGAATTGATGCTTTTGAACTGTGGTGTTGGAGAAGACTCTTGAGAGATCCAACCAGTCCATCCTGAAGGAAATCATTCCTGAATATTCATTGGAAAGACTGATGTTGAAGCTGAAACTCCAATACTTTGGCCACCTGATGTGAAGAGCTGACTCATTTGAAAAGACCCTGATGCTGGGAAAGATTGAAGGCGGGAGGAGAAGGGGACGATAGAGGATGAGATGGTTGGATAGCATCACCAACTCAATGGACGTGAGTTTGGGTAAACTCCAGGAGTTGGTGATGGACAGGGAGGCCTGGCGTGCATGGGGTCACATGGGGTCACAAAGAGTGGTAGACGATTGAGCGACTGAACTGAACTGAACTGAATGTTATTGAATCTCTAGCAGTTAAGCTAGTCATTCTTTTGAGTTTTCCAGGTATAACATGCTATTATCTGAAAATAGAGTTTCACATCTCTTTATGTTTTTGAAAAAACTTTCTATTTTGTTTTCAGGCATAGCTGATTAATAATGTTGTGATAGTTTCAGGTGGATAGCAAAGTGACTCAGCCATACATATACATGTATTCATTCTCCTCCAAAGTCCCCTCCCATCAAGGCTGCCACATAACACTGAGCAGAGTTCCGTGTGCTATAAAGTAGGTCTTTGTTGGTGATCCATTTTAAATAGAGCAGTGTGTACATGTCCATCCCAAACTCCTTAACTATACCTTCTCCCCATCCTTCCTCCCAGCAACCATATGTTTGTTCTGTAGACTTGCGGTTTTAAGTTGCAGTTCTACTAGTTCGTAAACAATAATACATTTCGGAGAATGTAAGATTAGGCATTGTTGTTTGGTTGTTATTTAGTCGCTCAGTCATGTTCAACTCTTTGCAACCCCATGGACTGCAGCCCACCAGGCTCCTCTATCCATGGGATTCTCAAGACAAGAATACTGGGGAAAATTACCATTTCCTTCCCAACCCAGGGATAAGAACCCACATGTCCTGCATTAACAGGCAGATTCTTAACCAACAGAGCTCCCAGGGAAGTCACAGGTATCAATTTAGATTTAAAATGATTTATTAAGCACTTGGAAAGTTTTTGTTTCTATTTGTTCGTGACTCAAATGAAGTACTTTTAAAATAAATCTAATACCAATTTTAAATATAGTTTAAAGAAATGGGAGTAAATGGTTAAAACAAACAAAAGTGATTAAAATTGCCAGTTAATAAAGGTAATAATTAAATTTTTAGGCTAGACTAAATAAGATGTTGCTTTGACCTTCTCTGGATCCCTAAACCACCCATAAAGGCATCCAAAAAAGTCACATTGACAGATGATTAAGGGCCTACAGAAGAAGGGGCAGTTATGGAATTAAATTGTGAGGAGCCATGTAACAGGCAGAGGGAGGTTGTCAATAGACATATTGATGTATGGATTATATTCTGACTGTTCTTAAAAAATATAGGCTGTCTATCAAATCCCATGTGTCCAGGCAATATAATAATGAAAAACTAAACATGATCTGCATATATTACTAGAGAAGAAAGTAGTGAACATGGATATGAAGATGATCATACTAAGCGAAGGTCAGACAGCGAAGGTCAAATACCATATGATACCACTTACATGCAGAATCTAAATATAAAGATACAAGTGAATTTATTCACAAAATAAAAATAGACTCATAGACTTTCTGAATGAATTTATAATTACCAAGGGAGAAAGGTGGGGAGGAGGGATAGATTGGAAGGTTGGGGTTGACATGTACACACTGCTATATTTAAAATAGATAACTAACAAGTATCTACTGTAAAAAAATAAAAAATGAATTAAAAAAATTTTTAATGTAAGTCTTGGAAAGTGCTGTAGACAGTATTAAAATAGTGTGAAATGACAGAGGGCGATTCAGGGCTACTTTAAATTAGGGAGATAGAAGATATCTGGGCTTCCCTGGTAGGTCAGAGGTTAAAGCGTCTGCCTGCAATGCAGGAGACCTGGGTTCGATCCCTGGGTGGGGAAGATCCCCCGGAGAAAGAAATGGCAACCCACTCCAGTATTCTTGCCTGGAGAATCCCATGGACGGAGGAGCCTGGTGGGCTACAGTCCACGGGGTTGCAAAGAGTCAGACACAGACACGACTGAGTGACTTCACTTTCAGGGCTACTTTAGATTAGGGAGATAGAAGATATTTATCTATGGAAGTAAAATTTAGAATGAAATTCTAATTATTCAAAAAGAGTCAATGTCCTATGATAAGAGGAAATGGATTTCTCTTCAGAGGGGTTAAGGCAAAGGTCATGTGGCAGAAATGACCTCAGTGAGTTTAAGGGAAGTAGAAACTCTTTGGTGTCTAGCGAGTAAGGAAAGGGCTGGGAAATGAGATCAGAGACTCTGTAAAGATCCTGTCACATAAGACAAGATAGGGAGTTTGGATTTTATTCCAAAATTTTAGAGTTTTGGGAATAGGAGAAAGATCTAATCTCAATTTTAACAAAACCACTGCATTAATAATGGATAATAGGCCAGACCAGTTACCAGATATTAAAATCACCCTGTTAACACATGATGGTGACTCGAATAGGTAACTTCAGATCTATTTTATAGGTAGAAGCAGCAGAAATTGATGATGGGGGTAGGTGGGGTGAGAGAAATGGAATAGAGAAAAAGAAACATCAGGAGTAACCCATAGATTTTTTAGGTCTGAGCATATGGATGGATGCTGATGCTTTGTACTGACATGAGAGAGACACAAAGAAGAAGAGATTGAGTAAGTGGGATGCAAAATTCAATGGTTTGATTTTGTCCATGATTGCTTGAGATATTTATTATCACTTAAGTGGAAATGTCTACTACCTGATTGGAGATACAACTCTAGAATTCAGGGGCATGATTAGGTTAGATATGGGTGTATGTTTTCTTCTGAAAAAAATGATTGCTCGGAAAGGGAGGTCCTATAATGGGATGTTTCACAGGATGGGGCATAATAACAATTATATCATAGACTGATTTTACGAATCCGTATCAGAAGTCATTACTAGAGAGTCCCTTGGACTGCAAGGAGATCAAACCAGTCAATCCTAAAGGAAATTAAGCATGAGTATTCATTGTAAGGACTGGTGCTAAAGCTGAAGCTCCAGTACTTTGGCCACCTGCTGCAAAGAGCCAACCAACTCATTGGAGAAGACCCTGATGTGGGGAAAGGTTGAAGGCAAGAGGAGAAGGGAACAGAGCAGATGAGATGTTTGGATGGCATCACCGACTCAATGGACATGAGTTTGAGCAAGCTCCAGGAGATCATGAAGGACAGGGAAGCCTGGCATGCTGCAGTCCGTGGGGTCACAAAGAGTTGGACTGAGTAACTGAACAACAACCAGAAGGCAGACAAAGCCATGAGAAATAAGTAAAATTCAATTAATAGAAATAGCCATAAGAGAATTTGAGAACCCTGAAATTATATGTAAAAACAGGACTCCATCAGATTTTAAAATCTTTAAAGATAAAAAGTATCTGTATTCATTAAGCTTCCAAAAAGCCAAAGAAGTGAAAAATCCAGTCAAGTGATCAAGCTGAGTAGGACATCCTAATATCTATGGGTATGATAAAAAGTTAAGCAGTATATATAATATGAATCCAAATAACAAGGCTATACGTCTACTTCAATTTAGAAGGTCATGGACATAGTAGCTAGAAATAAAGTTCTATGTATTCCATCACAATGACTGACAGGACTCCAGTCTGCTTATGGCTAGAATCTGATTGTACATAAACTCAATTAATTAGGGTAGTAATTGTCTTCCTTAATGAGTATGTCTCTTTCACCAGTGTATTTATATCTATAATTTATTTTAAACTGTTGAGTATAACCAGTGATATAAATTTGTTTTGGTTTATTTCAGTCTACATGAGGAAGGCCAGTTGCCTAAATCAGAAATTCACATTTCAGGTGTAATTAGCAAGCCATGAACTGAAAGTTCCCATTCTTTGTGTGGCTAATAAATGCATGTTAATGATGTTCAGTTCTTAGCAAAGTTAGGGCTTTGATAATTTGCACAACATATGTAAGAAACAGGCTTTTCCTTCACAAAAGTTAGTGATGTTCAGAATAAATTTAGAGTTGTTTAGGATATCGTTTAGACTCTTCCAGAAACATTCCCCCACATCTGGATGAATGAAAATCTAGAGCCATGTAACCTATACATTTAGGTACAGCACCCAAGGCTGGATCCCTATATGATCTCATGTCCAGCTGCTGGTTCTGAGGATTCTTGGTTGCCTGTCTCCAGTAGATGACCAGCCAATTCCTGACACAAGAATATTGCCGAATTTGCCTTAAATAAGTCTTTCACATAAGAGGCTGCATGTGTACTTGCTAAATTGCCTATTTTCCGATTCTTTGTGACCCTATGGGCTGTAGCCCACCAGACTCTTTTCCATGGGATTCAGGCAAGATTACTGGGGTGGGTTGTCGTGCCCTCCTCCAGGGGATCTTCCCAACCCAGGGATCAAACCCGCGTCTCTTATGTCTCCTGCAACAGCAAGCGGGATCTTTACCATTAGCACCACCTGGGAAACCCCCTGTAAGATGTTATTGATTACCAAAAAGAACAGAAAACTGTGACTACTATGATGTGACTTAGTAATTATTCACTAGAAGACACTGGTGTGGCCGGCAGGATCTAGTCTGACTCCTGTTTGTATTATTTCCTGGTTGTGGGGAGGAGCGCTCACCGATTTATTAGCTACATGTGGCAATAAACATTTACCAAAAATAACAAATTGGTTCTGGCCAGTTCACAAACCCAGATAAGAATGTGTACTAAATCATCTCAATAGCTGTCTTTCTAAATAAACATTGGTTTTCAATCCAAGTAACATTTAAAATTAATTTTAAGAAGATTAAGAGACTCAAGACAGAATATATATCTATTTTTGTGTCAAGAATAAATCTGTGTGTGAAAGTGAAGGTCGCTCAGTCCTGTCCAACTCTTTGCAACCCCATGGACTATACAGTCTATGGAATTCTCCAGGCCAGAATACTGGAGTGGGTAGCCTATCCCTTCTCCAGCGGATCTTCTCAAACCAGGTATCAAACCCAGGTCTCACACATTGCAGGTGGATTCTTTACCAGCTGAGCCACCAGGGAAGCCCAAAAATCTCAGTAGCTGTCTTTCTAACTAAACACTGATTTTTCAACCAGAGTAACATCTAAAATTTTAAGATTAAGAGACTCAAGACCAGAATATATCTAGTTTTGTATCAAGAATGAATCTGTGCTTTTTTGGTAATATATGTGGTTATAATGATTAGGAGAATTTGATGTATTTGAGTGGCAATTTAAAATTTGTAACTAAGTAATTTATGCTTTGGCATTAGGGTTTACATCTTACTACAATAGTATTGGAACATTTGTTACCATAAAATACTTGAGTTTCACCATGCATATACATTTATTTTGTTAGATTTGTACCGTTTTTAGTACTTGGGAATGTTTATCCTCTAAAACCAGGTAATTGATATAGTTCAAAATGAAATCAAATAGATTAAATTTATAAATGCAGCTTAGAATATTTGAAGATGTTTTATTAACTAAGCTTATAAACACACATTTTCCAAAAGCCCCTTAAAAAGACTGTTAANTTTGTTATATTTATAAATAGAATAAATAGAGATTTATAACCCATACTTTAAGGAACAAATGGCATCATAATATGATAACTCAACATATTTAATATTACATTTTTAAACCAGAAATCAGCTCTATTTCTGTGCAAAAGGCAATAAACAAATCTCAAGGGCACCAAAAAACAGATTTGTGGATAACTCTATATGAGAATTGTAGTAATATTTAGGAAAAACTCAGGCACAAAGGAGATCAATTAACTCTACTTCCCTTAAAATTTATTTTATTGAAGTATAGTTGATTTACAATGCTGTGTTAAATTCTTCTGTATAGCAAAGTGATTCTGTTATACATATGTATGTATTTCTTTTTCATATTATTTCCATTATGGTTTATTACAGGATATGAATATAATTCCCTATGCTATACAGTAGGAACTTGTTGTCAATCCATTCTATATGTAATAGTTTGCAATTAATTCTAGTTTTAGATGCTAATGGAAGCCACCTTTCATAAAATGGAGGCCAAAAAACCCATAAATTTAACTATAATGGAAGGTATGATCTCACAATTGTAAGTGCTAGGTATCCTTGTAAGCACACCTATTGAAACTGCCTAAAGAAAGTGACTGCATTGTGGGATATCACAAATATGCATCTACAAGACAAATGAAAAAATAGCTGTTCTAATGTACAAACAGTGTTGTACAGATATCCCTAATGGAATAAAATGTCCAATGATATTATCCTACAAAGTTCCAAAAGGGCTAAAATACAACAATCTAGTGAATAAAACAAAAAAAGAAGCAGACTTACAGACGCAGAGAACAAACTGGTGCTTACCAGTGGGGGGTGGGGTGGGGGGAAAGAGGAGCAAAGATGGGTGAGGGAGTGACAAGTTCACACTACTGGGTATAAAATAGGCCCTAGGGTGTATTATATAACACAGAGAATATAACCAACATTTTGTTATAAGTGTAAATGGAGTGTAACCTTTAAAAATTATATTAAAATATTTTTAAAATTATATATTTAAAAAATTCCAAAACCCTCCAAACCTAAGCGGAAGTGAAGATGGATGTATTCAGGAAAACTGTCTTGACTTGAAAATGGTTCCAATGATGACAGAGACTGATATCCAAGGCCACAAATGAAGATTCTGCATGTATTTATTTCATGGACTGTAAGAATGGAAAAAGTAATACCTCTACATTACTTTATAATGCACCTTTATTTAACATGTAATTGTTAATATGTGCAATCAAAGTAACAACTAAGCATATATTTAGTTAGTTTATATCTCTTAAAGTGTGTATATTTCAGGTGTTAAAATTTTAAACACTTTTCTTTTGATCTTCTCGCTGGAAAACTGAAAAACACTTTGTGTTTTGAAGACACCATATATTCAGAAGATAAAATTAAAGCTTTGGGAGGGGATGAGGTTATATAGGTAGAATGCATATGTTTAGTTACAACACTTTTAATAGATAGAGCATTTAAAGTGGAGAAAGGAGGTATGGCCAGCAAGGAAGAGCAGGAATGGACAGTGAGGCAAAAGGTGTGATATAGTGGAAAACACAGGAAAAATGTTTGAGAGGAAAGATAGCAGCCATCTGTGTAAAAGCCTGAGGATAGGCTAAGTGAGATAACAGGGAGGCGATCCCTGGATGTAGGGCATGGCGATCACAGTACGCTCCCTGAAAACAGTCTCTGAAAACTGGTCAGTGGGGTGGGGTAGAAGCCAGATTGGCCTTAAGAAGAGTGGATGGGGAGTGACACTATAGACCAAAATCCCCTTTAGGGTATTTTCCCTCTTCTACCAAAGCTGCATGGTGGCTGCAGCCCCACCAACAGCTTCGAGGTTCACCCAGCAGCCCTCCTACTGGGCCAGGGAGCCCTGGGAGGTCCATTTTTTGCTCTGGTGGGTAGCAGGGCCTTCTCACTCTCTGCCACAGTCACCTTGACTTTCCTTATTTTCCCACGTCTATTAAGAATTCTCTTTTTATGCATCTATTTTCTTGGCCACACCGGGTCTTAGTTGTGGTGTGTGGGATCTTTATTGCCACGTGGGAGAGCTTTAGTTGCAGCAGGCAGGATCTAGTTCTGTGGCCAGGGATCGAACCCAGGCCCCCTGCATTGTGAGCACAGAGCCTTAACCACGGAACCACCAGGGAAATTCCAAGAATAACACTCTCTTTAGGTATCCTTAAAAACAGTGTCTTGGTGACATCATTTGTAATATAGCAGTATACTCGGTTGATACTATCATGTCTATTTCTAGATTCAGCTCATGGTTGAAATAAAAATGAAGGTCATGGCAGTCTTGTACTCTGGTATTAGTAGACATCCACTGAGTCAGGAATCCTCTGAAGGCAATCCAAAAGAAGTGCCTTTTTAAAATGAAAAGTGAGTAAATGAAAAATGCCAGGGGGGATAAATACCTAATTTTATCACTGAATGCCTTATTATTTGAGATATAGTATAAAGTGTTATGCAAGTGCATTTATTTGAACTACATATTCTTACTTATTAGTGGCTCTCTTAGCAGTTAATCTGTTCTTCCTAATGGCAGTAGGCTCTCTGTCAAAGCAGAAGCTGATGGATGTTTGATCTAAAATCAGAATATTCTTACTTCCATTTTATTTCAACAAAATCAAGGCAACGACAGAGGCCTAACCACCGAGTCAGAGAAGATGACTTAGACAAGGACTGGCCTACCCTTGTTATTCTATGTAGATTCATGCAGCATATTTTGATAAATCATAGCTATTTCTTGAATTGTTCTCTATTATGCTATTTTGATCTCTATTTTGGCTTCTCTTCATCCCCATTTACAAACCCTGCTTTCATGAAAGAGAGAGCACAGAGTGGACATTTCAGGCTAGTGACATTTAGGGAAGAGTTTTTCATGGGGTTTTCCTTAGGATTAAAGCAAAATCCTTACCTGATAATAAAGTATAATTTTGCCCTTTTCTCTGCATATGTATTTCATCCAATGAAAGGCAGCCCTATTTTAGGGCTAGAATCTGGTATTCTTTGATTATTTGACCAAGTAATGTCATTGCAACAAGTTATGTTTTCTTGTCCCAATAAAATCATACTTTTTTTTTTTATCCATGAATCACTTTTGTTTTTTTTTATATATCAACCACAGAACTTGATCACATGGGCTATGTCAAATAATCTTTCACTGAACATTAACTACTGCCATGCAGAAGGGTCTTAAGAAATATTTGTTGAATGGAAGGAAATGTTACTTTGAAGAATTTTTATTTTTTAAAGGCTCCAAGTGAAGAAGCTAAAAACAACAATTCATTATTTCCAAACTACAAGATGAATAAGATTTTAATGAGAAATATTTAGGGAATGCAAACTTGGTGAAGTAGACACTTAGGAGAGTGTTCAAAGGTTAAGCAAAAAATACTCGTACATTACCCCAAGAGTTTTACATTCCTAAAACACATTAACAAGCACACATAAAACAAAGAGGAGATTTCAAAGAAGGACATTTTGTCATGTTGAAAGACAAAGAAGATCAAACACCTTTTTTAGACTCCAGTTCAAAGCTGGGTGGAGAGGCCTGGGTGGCATTCCAGACTGAAATTCAGAGAAAAAATATTTTCTTTAAACTTTCTTTTTATCCAACAAAGAGTTTCCAGCCAAATAAAACTTCAGTGACACTACTTCTTTTTTTCCCATGATTGTCTGGTAGCATTAAGTATATCTCTTTTTAAAAATAGAGATGTTATCAGCAAAGGAAGTTAATTTGATGAGTTCATCGGGTATATTATACACTCATGGACTCAGACAGTATGGCACCAGATATTATTTAAAGGTCAAAACTATATAGACTATGGGAACCCTTCTTTCACTGTGTTTTTTAAACACCATTTTGTTTTTTTTAGGAAGCTAAGAAAAATTTGATATCTGAGGCCAAACACAAAATATGAGAAATATAAATTTACAGAGATGTTACACAGGTAACATGTAAATCTCAGAGTGTATGTGTACATGAGCCCTGCATATTTAGAGTTGTGGTTCTTGTATATGGTAGTCATTTCCTGGAATTAGCTATGTAAAATGTTTTTGCTTCACAGTTGCAGGAGCTATTTAGAGTCTACAGCTATTTTTACTCTGTACTTTACACCTGTGTTAAGCACATAGATTTTACATAAAAATAGCTATGCCCTCAAAACTAGCCTATCCCATGGACTCATCAGAGTCCACAGTTGCATTCTCAGGGCTGTGCAAGGTCTCAAATATGAAAAACAGCCGCAGACCATTTCTCTTCTCTCTGTACATTTTGTTATAGAACTCAAGTGTGGGATTTTCAACATAAATCTAGCTCAAGAAAGTTGTACTGTAATAAAAATTTTATTTCCCTAATGTTTAGAATGAGCTCATTTTGAAATTTCATTAATGACTTAGTCCTCATTGGTCTACAAAAACCTCATAGGCAATATTGAATAAAGAACTCCAGAGACCAAATATGACAGCCACGATTACTGCCAGTCTCAGTTATTTACCATCTTTGGTTCTCATTGCAGCCTGGCAAGAGTATCTCAAAAAGTATAGTTTCAGGAGTCAGCTTTCAATTTCTTCATGAATGTAAACGCTCTCAGACAATGTGCTGATATTGTGGAAGATGTTTGCCGCCCTCTATTTTCTCTTTTTGAGGGGTTGCATCGCTAGAATTTCTGCATCTAACCTGTGGCTTAATCTAATAATTACTTCCCAGTAAACTCTGGGAGCATTTCAGTTTTGTTTGGAAATACAAACTATTCTACGTGAAAATCTTTTTTATTCTAATTTATAGAAACAAGCCAAAGTGTTAAATTAACACTTTCATTTATGTACACCTGTGGTGGATTCATGTCAATGTATGGCAAAACCGATACAGTACTGTAAAGTAAACTAAAGTTAAAATAAAAATTAAAAAAAAATAAAAATAAAGTTTTGGGAATGATTGTTTCTTTCCTATTGCTGCTGTAACAAAATTACAGCAAGTTTAGTGGCTTAAAACAGTGGAAAGTTGTTACCTTGCAGTTCTGTAGGTGGGTTGTCTGACACTCATTGGGCTAAACTGAAGGTGTTGGTGAGACTGTTCCTTTCTGAAGGTTCCAGGGGAGAATTCAGTTCCCTGCCTTTTCCATTTCTAGGGGCTTCCCATACTCCTTGGCTTGTAGTCTCCTTCCTCAATATCAAAGACATTAAGGGAGACCTGATTTTTTTTCCCATCACTGAAATCTTTTCTTCTGCCGCCTCCTCAAGTTTAAGAATCTTGATGATTACATTAGGCCCATCCAAGCAACACAAAATAATCTCCATATTTTAAGATCAACTGGTTAGCAAACTTAATTCCATTTGCTACTTTAACTCCTCTCTGCAATGTAACATAACATATTCAGTTTCCTGGGATTACGATGTGGACTTTTTCAGGAAAGCCATTATTCTGCCTACTGCACTAAAACAGATTTTTAATGATGCCAAAAATCTAAAACTCTATGCATGAGTCAGGATCCCATGATCCTATCTATTTAAGTCTCAGGTACAGATGATTAACTTTATTCTGTATGATAATACTCATTTCCTGTTAAGCTATAGACATAACTATATACAGTTCAAAAAAAAGGCAGTTTTGCAATCAGTTCAGTTCAGTTCAGTCCCTCAATCGTGTCATACTCTTTGTGACCCCATGAACTGCAGCATGCCAGGCCTCCCTGTACATCACCAACTCCCAGAATCTACCCAAACCCATGTCCATTGAGTTGGTGATGCCATCCAACCATCTTATCCTCTGTCATCCCCTTCTCCTCCTGCCCTCAATCTTTCCCAGCATCAGGGTCTTTTCAAATGAGTCAACTCTTCGCATCAGGTGGCCAAAGTATTGGAGTTTCAGCTTCAGCATCATTCCTTCCAAAGAACACCCAGGACTGATCTCTTTAGAATGGACTGGTTGGATCTCCTTGCTGTCCAAGGGACTCTCAAGAGTCTTCTCCAACACCACAGTTCAAAGCATCATTCTTCTGCGCTCAGCTTTCTTTATAGTCCAACTCTCACATCCATACATGACCACTGGAAAAACCATAGCCATGACTAGATGGACCTTTGTTGACAAAGTAATGTCTCTGCTTTTGAATATGCTCTCTAGGTTGGTCATAACTTTCCTTCCAAGGAGTAAGTGTCTTTTAATTTCATGGCTGCAATCACTATCTGCAGTGATTTTGGAACCCCAAAAAATAAAGTCTGACACTGTTTCCACTGTTTCTCCATCTATTTCCCATGAAGTGATGGGACTGGATGCCATAATCTTAGTTTTCTGAATGTTGAGCTTTAAGCCAACTTTTTCACTCTCTTCTTTCACTTTCATCAAGAGGCTCTTTAGTTCTTCTTCACTTTCTGCCATAAGGGTGGTGTCATCTGCATATCTGAGGTTATTGATATTTCTCCTGGCAATCTTGATTCCAGCTGTGCTTCTTCCAGCCAGCATTTCTCATGATGTAGTCTGCATATAAGTTAAATAAGCAGGTGACAATATATAGCCTGGACATACTCCTTTCCCCTATTTGGAACATAGTTTGAGATAAACATTAACAATCTACAGAAGGCTCCTGAACAGAGTGGGAAACTAAACTTGATGACACTGAGGGTTCTTTCTAACTTTGTAAACCTGCTATAGATCTGCAGAGCACTGCTTTTCTATTTATCCTTTTCTCTCCACCACCATGAAGACACAGACACTT
Organism: Redunca redunca; assembly: GCA_006410935.1. Taxonomy (NCBI): domain Eukaryota; kingdom Metazoa; phylum Chordata; class Mammalia; order Artiodactyla; family Bovidae; genus Redunca; species Redunca redunca. The sequence goes on along the minus strand of SJYQ01091777.1, from coordinate 308,901 downwards.
TTCAGGGTATAGAAATTAGTAACAAAATGCTCCCCCAGAGCATCAAAACTATAGGATTCTTACCACGTTAGCCTTAGGACTTTTCTTCTATGAATATGACAATGTAACTTCCAAACATTTTTTAAAACATAAAAATAATGAGGACTTCCCTGGCAGTCCAAGATTAAGATTCTGCTTTTCCAGTGCAAGGGGTGTGAGCTCCATCCCTAGTCAGGGAAACTAAGATTCTACATGCCAAGTGGCATAGCCAAAATTTTATTTTTTTAATAAAAACAAGTCACATGATTTCTCCTGACAAGTACAAACACATATTTATATTTAACCTGAAATCAATATAATTTTGAAACACATTGCCTAAATGTAAAGTTGGTAGTAAGAATTATTATTGTTTTGCTGATGGAAACCTGTCAAGAATTTTTTAAAAGTGAGATTATTAATACAACTAAGGTAATAGCGTTAGGAATAGATATGCACAGTACTATGAGATTTTTTTTCCTCCCTTTGTTCTTTGATGGATTAAAAATAGTAACAGAATCCCTATAAATGTAGATGGAAAACATGTCAAAGAACAGTCAGCTCTGGAGAACAAGTTTCTGTGGAGTTCAGCATATAGATGATGGCAGCCGTGCAGAAGCAGAGACCAGGATACACCCCCACCTCGGAGAAAAACGGGGACAAAATACATGAAATGACAGGTTTCAAGACACAGGCTATTAGGTAATGAAAGGGACGGCAATCCCTACGAGATGAGAAACTAACAAGATGAACCTTACATTTGCCCTGGCTTACTGCCAGCAAATGCCAATTTACTGCCCACCGCTCAGGGAAGGGGAGGGACTGTGGTGGAGCCCAGCAGATACTCTGAGAGAAAGGGAAAGAACTGAGAATCTGGAAAGGCTTGCGGCTTTACACTAAGCCTCTCAGAGTAACTTGGGAAAATAAGCAAATTGCACTTAGCACATTTTTCTGCCTTCACACACAGGCTCTATCAGAAATCCTCTGGCCTCTACATATGTTGTGTTCTGATTTTACTAAGAATACTTTAATATGTCTAATTTATCATTATACTATCATGTCTGATTCTACAAAGTATGATGAAGAATATATTAAGTTGCATCCTTTGAATTGTTCCCATTAGCCAAATAAGTAGCTGGGGTCGTCCTGTAAAGCACAGGTGTGCCTGCTGTATGATCTATTCACTTCCTGAATTGGACTAATACATTCTGCGTGAGCAGAAGCTTGTAGGTGACTTACAAAGGTCACCCTCACACACATCGATACAATATTCCAGCAAAGAGTTTGCAACATGACCAAAATTCAGAGGAGGAAAACATATTTACCCCCCCCCCCAGTGTCAGCTGCTAGTTTTTATATGGATATTAATTTAATATCTATTTGTCATGGTTGAGTCATACTGAGTCAAAATAGCCAGTCAAGTCACTCAGTCACCAGATTTATGCTGTGCCCCGGGAAGGACTGGATCCCGCCCAGGCAGCTCTGCAGCAGAGTCCAACCCAGAAGCAGATTGACTGCTCCTACCTCTGCTGGTCTCAGTGGCTTAGCTGGTGGAATGACCCAGACCATTATCCCCCAGGAATCTAGTCACCATACCCATCTTGGGCTGGGGCGCTTTGCCATGTCTATTTACAATCGTAAGTGGGCCAAGGAACACCTGGAAAATTCAAGCAAATTCCCTAGATTCCATCAGATTCCGCTGTCCCCATCACACTGGGAGATTGGGACTGACATACATACACTCTTGATACTACGCCTAAAATAGGTAACTAACGAGAACAAACTCTATAGCACAGGGAACTCTGCTCAATGCTGCGGTGATCTTTGTTGTTTAGTCGCTAAGTTGTGTCCGACTCTTTGAGAACCCATGGATTGGGGTCATCAGGTCCCCAGAGTCACTGAGATAGGAAGCAAGATGTTCCCCAGTGAATCTGGGAAAGATGACAATTCCTGCTTCTGCATTTGGTTCCCACGGTGTTTGTCCAGGGCTGCTGTAACAAATGACCACAAACTCGGTGGCTTAAAACAACAGAGATGCATTCTCTCACAGACCAGGCAGCCAGAAGCCAGAAATCAAGGTGTTGGCAGTGGTAGTTGCCAGTTCTCAGCATTCCTTAGCTTGTAGCTCAATCTCTGCCTCTGTCTTCACACGGCCTTCATCCTGGTGTGTCTGTGTATGCTCTCTCCCACCTTGGTCCTCGTAACCCTAACTGTGACCCCACTGACTTCCAGCAAATAGGTACCGCCACAAGCCACTGATTCTGGGTCTTATCACCCACTGCCATCAGCAAGCTAAGTTTTCCAGTTGTTGTTCAGTCACTAAGTCGTGTCTGCCTCTTTGCGATCCGATAGACTACAGCATGCCGGTCATCCCTGTCCTTCACTATCTCCCAGAGCTTGCTCAGACTCGTGTCCATTGAGCTAGTGATGCCATCCAACAATCTCATTCTCTGTCACCCCCTTCTTTTCCTGCCCTCAATCTTTCCCAGCATCAAGGTCTTTTCCAATGAGTTGGCTCTTTGCATGAGGTGGCCAAAGTACTGGAGCTTCAGCTTCAGCATCAGTCCTTCCAATGAATATTCAGGATTGATTTCCTTTACCATAGTTTGTTTCTATTGTTAGTTGTAGCCTCCAGAATTACCATCAAACTTTTTAGGGGCCCTTGTGCCCCTATCAGCCCATGTCTTGATGGCCTTTCTATGGAACATAATCATCCGAAGATAAACCTATCCATTCTAACATATCATTTCCTCAGTCTTTGCATCCTTTCCTCTACCAGTGGCCTCTCAACTTTGTTTAGAATTGGCCACTGCTTTTTCCATGTTTCTAGAAGCCACGCTAATAGTGAGTTCACATCTCCTGGGATCCTAACCAGGATGTCAAATCCTATTAAGATAGCTTATTTTTCAACCCAAAGACCCAAGTTCTCCTCCTCCTAGTCAATACCTTTAGCTTCCAGTCCCAAGCATTCTCCTCCTGTTTCACCCAATACATCCAGGCCAATTCTTGCAGCTCCGTTGGGATACAGTCTATCTCCTGTCTCATCAGGCCCAGCCTCTCGCTGGCTGAGTTTTGCTTAACCCTAATTACAGCTGCTCACCCCTCGTTCTAGGTCTCGTGGCACGGACACAGAGCAAGTCCTGAAGCGGGGACAGGTTGCCTGGGGAAAGAGACCTGTGCATTACCACCCAGCTTGGGAGCGGGTTAGGGCTGCCTGCCCTTAACAAAGAAGTGGGCTGTGACTGCAGGCTCATGAAGCTCAGGCATCTAATGAGGGCAAATGTTCAAAAGCATTCACTCAGACGTCGCCATCTCACTTGTCAGAGTCCTCAACTTTCCCAGTCCTTTGACCGTTACAAAATAGACCTGCCCTGATTGACAGCTGTCTTTTGAAGTTTATCCATTCAGACTACTAGGTCCTGGTTTGGTCCTCAGTGTTCTCAGCTCTCCTGCTACAAGAGATGGAAGCTTTTCTGCATGCATCTAGAGATCTCTGGCTTGCCATGCCTGGTTTTCTGGTGCCTGTTATTGCCCTCGGCTGTTCATTACAGTTCTATGGAGCAACAGTGGCTCAGTAATAGCCATCAGACCCTGTTATCCTCAAGGCTCAATTTTCTCCAGATTCTCAAATGCCAGCCAGTCCAATACTGCATTCCTTTCTACCACAACACCCCCATGGGTCATCAGTGTAAACTGCAACCATTCCCCACCCACCATGAATGACAGCGTCCAGCTGAATCACTCTGTGTCCACCACACACTATACATTTCTGACACCTATCTCACATATTAGATTAAAAAATGACAGTTTATACAAAGATTCTGGAATGCCTTCCAAAATAGGTTTAAAACAGTGTGAATAAGAAATTAAATGTCAAAAGTATATAAGTGAGATACTAGATTTATTCAAAGAGAAATCAAATTTCCTGGGTAAAACATCTGTGTGATAATACTGATTCTGTGTCTCTGAAAAATGGCTATATGGTCACCTTTGTCCATACATTTAAGCATAAATAACAGTATTGTTCAGGACACACACTGTGAAGAAAGAACTGAATGAGTCAATGGCTGAAACATACATATAATGACTTAAGATAACATGACTATTTAATGAAAATTTAGCATATAACATCTAGTAAAAGTCTATAAAAGTCCTAACATCTGACTTTTATCCTATGGACAAATAAGAAAAAATACAATAATTCATTTTACCCATTACCTTTTACAAAATCAGACAAAATGATTTTATAAGCAGTTTTTTAATAAAAACAGCAATTTCATTTCAAACAAATATATTATCATCCTATTCCTTTATCCTACATATGTATTTAATTGGCAAACCTACTAGATTACAGAAATCAGTAAAAATCCAATCCATGATCCTTCAATTGCTTAGATCGATCATATTACATCTGAAATTCATTTTTCTTATGTTAGAAGCCTGATTATCAGTTCCTATTAAAATGCTATGCCCTACTCCTTGTCCCAATAAATGTGACTAGTCTCTGCACAAGGCTAAGTAACAATATGTATAATACTTTTGAACATTCACACATGATTCATCAAGCACACAGATCCCAGCTCCTAAGACAAGGTCATCAAAGGGCAAGCAGCTCTCCTAGTTCTCCTGTTCCTCATAGTGAGCATAGCCACTGGCGTAGGTCCTTCCTAAATTCAAATTAGTAAACAAATCTGATGACTCAGCATCTGAATCTTTTCCACCTTCATCTTCTTCCTCTTCATCATCCTCTGCTTCGTACTCATCTTCTTCCTCATCATGGTAGCTAGCACCAGCATACTTATCAGATGCAAGGTTCTTCCAATAGGCATCATACCCAGAAGCTCCATCTCCCTCTTCACCTCCAGTTTGCCTGCCAAATTTCAGGGAACGTGCTACAAAACACAGATATATATGTGGTGTTTGATTAAATTCTCCAAATCCTCTTCAGCACATAAAATTATGCGAAGCTGACTTCTTCTTACTCTCAAATGCAAAAGTCAGTCACATTTTCCTTATTTACTCACTTAAAATTTAACTGGAAAGAAAGAAGACCCTGGGGGCTAAGTGGTAAAGCATCCACCTGCCAATACAGGAGACACGGGTTCGATCCCTGACATGGGAAAACCCCACATGCCAGGGACCAACTAAGTCCATGCTCCACAAATATTGAGCCCACGTGCTGCAACTACCAAAACCCATGCTCTGCAACGAGGAGCCACTGCAACGAGAAGCCTGCATGCCGCGCTAGAGAGGAGTGCCCTCTTGCTGCAAGTAGAGAAGAACCTGCGCAGCAATAAATAAATAAAACTCTAAAAAGAAAAAAGGAGACCTCAGAAAAAACAGTCAGTTATATCCTACTCACAGTCTACATACACATCCTGTAAAACAGATGATAAACATGACTGTGTCTTTTCGTTACATCTAGACAAAGTTGGAAAACAAAATAAGAATAGCATTCTAGATACATACATTAAATAAGGAACATTAAGGTCTAAAAGGCCTTTGTTTGATTAATTAAAAGTATATTTTCAAATTACAGAACACTTGATTTCATGTCATTATATTCTTCTCTAAAGAACTATTTTGTAATTCAGATATCCTAGAAAATAAAGCCTGTCATTTCTTCTGCCTTAAAGTTTAGTGCAAAAAATTATGTCTCACCTCACTGCATAACTGTATCTTTGATTAAACAAAGTACAATCGGAGTCATTTAGAATTATGGTTCTGTTCTGATATGTTTGGTAAAGAGTCAAATTCTCTTTAACAAAATTGTGAGCTGCATTACTGTAAGCACGTTATAGTAGTTGCATTCCTTCATGGAAAAATTACATGAAACCATAAAACAATTTCCTACCGTAGCAATGTATAATAAGCACTGCTGCTCAAATTATCAGACACCTAAGAATAGCTTCAGAATGAGTTCCAACTTCCAAGTACTGAAGATTACCAGAACTTGAATATTAAGGATTTATTACCACACAATTATTTAACAAGGAAGCCGAAGCAAAAACAGACAAATCACTCTTTTGGGTCTTAAATTTCAGTATTCACTATGTCATTAACTGAAGCAAATGCCAAATGTTGAAGTGAATGATGGTAAATTTCTTATGTTAAATTGAAAAATTTTACCCACAATTTTCCAAGGCTATAAAATCCCATTTGCTTAGGAGAACATGTTCATCTTCTCAAATATGAAGAAAAGGCAAAAAAAAAAATAGAAAGAGGAAAAACAGAAACAAATCTTGTCTATGCGTTAAAGCAAAATCACTCCAGTGTTATTTTAAGAAAAGCCTTACTTGACATGCTAAGATCCTTAGTTTCCTGAGTTTCATGTCCACATTTAGGGCAGGGAGGCTGTTTTCCTTTTTCTTGCTTAAACACCTTGCTCCTTGTATGATCATCACAGAAACAAGCCTATACAGGAGAAATAAAAATTAGGAAGTTAAATAAGTAATTCAAATATACATGAAGACATCACTCAATGTTTTTGTTGTTCAGTTGCTAAGTCATGTCTGAGTAGTTGCAATCTTATGACTGCCGCCACACCAGGCTGTCCTGTCTTTCACTATCCCCTGGAGTTTGCTCAAACTCAGGTCCACTAAGTTGGTGATGCCATCCAACCATCTCCTCCTCTGTCATCCTCTTCTCCTCTTGCCCTCAATCCTGCCGCCACACCAGGCTGTCCTGTCTTTCACTATCCCCTGGAGTTTGCTCAAACTCAGGTCCACTAAGTTGGTGATGCCATCCAACCATCTCCTCCTCTGTCATTCTCTTCTCCTCTTGCCCTCAATCTTTGCCACCATGCAGGTCTCTTCCAATGGACTTGGCCCTTTGCATAAGGTGACCAAAGTTCTAGAGCTTCAGCTTCAGCATCAGTCCTTCCAATGAATAGTCAGGGTTGATTTCCTTTAGGATTGATTGGTTTGATTTCCTTGCTGTCCAAGAGATTCTTAAGAGTCTTCTCGGGAACCACAATTCAGTTCAGTTCAGTCACTCAGTTCAGTTCAGTTCAGTCGCTCAGTCGTGTCCGACTCTTTGCGACCCCATGAATCGCAGCACGCCAGGCCTCTCTGTCCATCAGTCATGTCCAACTCTTTATAACCCTATGGACTGCAGGACGCCAAGCTTTCCTGTCTATTACCAACTCCCAGAGCTTGCTCATACTCATGTCCATCAAGTCGGTGATGATGTCCAACCATCTCATCCTCTGTCATCCCCTTCTCCTCCTACCTTCAACCTTTCCCAGCATCAGGGTCTTTACCAGTGAGTCAGTTCTTCGCATCAGGTGGCCAAAATATTGGAGTTTCAGCTTCAGCACCAGTCCTTCCAGTGACTATTCAGGACTGATATCCTTTAGGATTGACTGGGGTTTGATCTCCTTGCTGTCCAAGGGACCCTCAAGAGTCTTCTCCAACATCACAGTTCAAAAGCATCAATTCTTGAGTGCTCATCTTTCTTTATAGTCCAACTCTCTCATCCATACATGACTACTGGAAAAATCATAGTTTTGACTAGATGGACCTTAGTCAGCAAAGTAATGTCTCTGCATTTTAATATGCTGTCTAGGGTGGTCATAACTTTTCTTCCAATGAGCAAGTGTCTTAATTTCATGGCTGCAGTCACCAGCTACAGTGATTTTGGAGCACACAAAAATAAAGTCTCTCACTCTTTCCATTATTTCCCCATCTATTTGCCATGAAGTGATGGGACCACATGCCATGATCTTAGTTTGCTGAACACTGAGTTTAAGCCAACTTTTTCACTCTCCTCTTTCACTTTCATCAAGAGGCTTTTTAGTTCCTCCTCACTTTCTGCCATAAGGGTGATGTCATCTGCATATCTGAGGTTACTGATGTTTCTCCCGGCAATCCTGATTCCAGCTTGTGCTTCATCCAGCCTGGCATTTCTCATGATGTACTCTGCATATAAGTTAAATAAGCAGGGTGACAATATACAGCCTTGATGTACTCCTTTCCTGAATTGGAACCAGTCTGTTGCTCCACGTCCTGTTCCAACTGTTGCTTCTTGACCTGCATACAGATTTCTCAGGAGGCAGGTAAGGTGATCTGGTATTTCCATCTCTTTAAGAATTTTCCACAGTTTGTTGTGATCCACATAGTCAAAGGCTTTGGCGTAGTCAATAAAGCAAAGTAGATGTTTTTCTGGAACTCTCTTTTTCCGGTATTCATAGCTGCAGTCACCATGCATGGAGCCAAAAAATATAAAGTCTGGAACTCTCTTTTTCTGGAACAGTTAGAAAGCATCAATTCTTCAGTGCTCAGCCTTCTTTCCGGTCCATCACTCAATATAGTAAGGAAATTTTAAAGATATACTTCGTTCAGGCGAAGATGAGTTTTGTTGGGACTGGGGTAACATTCTTGATTTCAATTCCTTAAGGGAATAGGTCTCTGCCAGAACTCTTCTGAACTATGACCTAAACACATGGCATAAAGTATACACAGGGTGTAACATGCAGACACATGTCTCCATATGAGTATTCACAAAGACTCTGATGACATAATGGTGAATAGCTCATCTATCCACACAGAGCATACCGTCTAACTGGGGACACATACAAGTGGAGATGCAAGAGCAGAGAAGGAGTGCCAAACCAGATGAGGGATTCAGGAAAGACTTCCAGGAGATGTGATGTCTTAGCTGAGATCTAAGATATGGAGAATGGGGGTGCAGCAGGGTAAGCAAAAGTGGAACAGTTGTCTAAAGCAGAAGAAACAGCATGGACCAATTTGGAGAGGAGCTGGGAGAGAAGAGATACGACTAGGCGTATTAATAAGAACCAGAGAAATTACTCTGAGACGAAGTGAATCGGGGTGCATCTGTTCAGTGATCCTTGACAAATGGAAATGGTGGAGACAAGGTATAAGGAAGCAGAACATATGGAAATCTTCACTTTTCTCAAACTCTACCAAGCAAGTCCATTTTGACAAAATTAAAATATACTCCCATCATTTTGGTCGGAATGTTCTCCATAAATATAAGGTATGAAAACACTGAGCTAAGATTCAGAAGACCTGCACACTAGTGTCAAGTCAACACATGCCAACTAGATGAGTTCTGAAATGTCTAAGCTGTCTCAACTTCATTCACAATCTCTACAATAAAAGAATTAAACTACATAATGTTTGCAGGTATGTATGCTAAATTGCTTCATTTGTGTCTAACTCTTTGTGACCCTACAGACTGTAGCCCACCAGGCTCCTCTGTCCATGGGATTCTCCAGGCAAGAATACTGGAGTGGGTTATCATGCCCTCCTCCAGGGCATCTTCTCAGCCCAGAGACTGAACCTGCATCTCCTGCATTTCAGGAGGATTCTTTTATTCCCACTGAGCCACCAGGCAAACCCACACATAATGTTTAAGGACCCTTATAGATTTATTACAACTAAAAATATTCTAAGGGCTGGTGGGAATATATGGGAATTAGAAACAAAGCTAAAACTAAAAATATAAAAGTATACCTTACAACGAAGACAGGAATGCTGACCAAGCCGATTGCATGAAACACCTGTGGGGCAAAGTACATAATATCCAGATTCAAATTTGGAATGAAAACATTATTTTCCACAGATTTATACTTGTGCTGTCTTATCTTAGATTAACTATCAACATTTCTTTTGTCTCATAACTTTGAGGAAACAAAAAAGAGATGGAATTGCCAGCCAGAGGGAAGGAAACCAGCAACTGCAGATCCCCAGCATTCTTTCACTATTACAACTCTAATTATCCTCTAATCTCCTTCCATTCCTCCAAAACTAGGAGATGGCAAACATCATTAGTGATATTTTAAAACCTGAAATGGTAAAACATCTTTTTTTCCCCATGACACAGGCTAGACTCTTCACTTAATGATATAATGTTTCTATTTTTAAAAGAATAACATCTCCATTAATAATATCTCCTGGTGGTATAGGCTATTGCCATTTTTTGCAATATCTTCTGATATAAGAAAAGGCGGAAAAGCGTGACTATGAAGAGAAAATAATGTTCAAGGGGGCAGGAAAACAGATGGAAAAATCCCAAAATATTTTATCTCTATTTTAGTCAGTAAGCCATATTAATTTTGGTCATTATCTACAATTAATGCAAAAAAATCTACACTTAAGTGCAAATATTTTGGAATAGCCAAAATGTCTGGCATATATTGAGTATGTCACAATATGGAAGACAAAAATAATTAAGAGACATATAGGAACAAGAAAATAAACTAAGCCTTACCCTGATACAGTGTAAATATAAACTATTAACTTTCAATTTACTCAGAGGTCTTGAAAAAAGAAAAGTAAACAAAAGGAATTTTATCTTTACAATTCAAATATTTGACCAGATATTTCTAACTTGGGGATTCTTTTACTTAAGTTTGCCTAGGTCATGGAAAGCTTTTTCAATCTGGACCAGGGAGTTATTTTTTAAAAAACTCAAGGATGATTTCTCAATTATGTGTATTATTATTGTTTCTGTCCAACCCTCCTCTTCCTTCCACAGTAACACCACTAATTCAGATGGATTTGTATTACTTGCCCTAAATGCTAACAGTAAAGTAAAAATCAACTGCATATCACCAAATGTTAGATATATATAAGCATACCAAACTACTCCTATAAACTATATTGTTTCAGTCTGTGAAGGAAAAAGCCTGAAACCTCAATCATCTCTATTTGAAGACATGTCCAGAATTCTTAGGTTCAGTCAAAAAAAGGATTATTGTTTAGTCTCTCAGTAGTGTCCGACTCTCTTGAGACCCCAGGGACTGTAGCCCACCAGGCTCCCCTGTCCATGGGATTTCCCAGGCAAAAACACTGGAGTGGGTTGCCATTTCCTTCTCTAGGGGATCTTCCCAACCCAGGGATTGGACCTCTGTCTCCTGTTTGGCAGGTAGACTCTTAAGTGTTGAGCCACCAGGGAAGCCATACACTGTAAATCCCTTTCAAATACAGGACCAGAACACACCCTGGAAGCACAACGTGCCTCACCGTTTCCCTGTGCACCAAGCGCTTCCCACCCCCGCCAGCTGAGCTTTGGACACGCCACAGAGACACAATCCTAAGAGGTTCACTGCTGCCCTCACGGCCACCTCCCGGGAACCCAAGCCATTCTGGCGGGACGTGGCCCTGCCAGTCTTCTGCTAGCTACCTCAGCCCCACACACAGGCGCCCCAGTTCTCTGTCGTTCATTTTTCTCCCTAAGAATTAAAAGCTTGAGTTTATATTTACACATACATTTCTTCCAGATTCTAAAAAATATTGTGACTTTCCTAGTTTTAGACTGGGGAATGGTTTTCTTTTTAAATCTATTTCTGTGTCTTCAGAGTATTTTAAAAGAAGGCAGGTTTGGATACGTCAAAGACTACTGATAATATGCCACTTAAATTGGAGGCCCCCCAGGCCATTTTCATTATTTGAAAAAATAAAGGCAGAGTACACACATGTGCGGGGATTTTTTTTCCCTCAGGACATTCTTCCCACTGGTTATGCAAGTAAAATAAGTATTTTAAAGAATTCCCATAATTTGCCATTCATGGTTATAAGTTCAAATCCAAAAATGAGATACGACCAGTAAGGGAGTAGAAACAAACTATCTTTGGGGCTTATGTGTATGATTAGGGCAATATTTCAGAGCAAATATTTCAAGCAGTGAATGGCAACTGGCAAAGGAAGAATGACAAAGAAAAAATAAAGCAATGAAAAAAAGTAAAGAAAGAGGATAAATTACATTAAGCCAAAGAAACCTGTGAATCTGCAATGAGAATGACTTTAATATGAGATATCAAAGACATGGTAACAGATTTATATTAAAATCCCTTCCCACTATTCAGTATCTTTATTTTTCCTTTGTCTTTTACCAAATCACTAAAACTTTATCACTCAAAGTTGCCTGGCTTTGGGTTTAAATACTATAAAATACACAAAGTTCCCAATTTTCAAATAAAATATTTCAATTTTTATATTACACATTCTGCACAAGTCTAGGAACAGCTCAAAAAGGCTAACTGCTTTGACATGTTCCTTTAATCTTTTGACGTTTTCTTTATAAATACTGTGAGAATTACATATGTGTTTGGACATTGTGTTAGACTGATGACTTACCAACTTAGTATTTACAGATGTTATAGATGAGTGTAAGGATTAACATTTTATAGTGGAACAAGAACCTGGAATTTCAGCCTTCCCTACAATGGTGTCTACTATTTACTAAGGGCTTTCTAAGTACCCTTAGAAAGGGTACCGTCCTGATGCTTCATATGGATTCTCTTCTCAATTAACTCTTCGAAAAATTTAGCATCTTCCTTTTAAAACATAACAAAACTCAGGTTTAGAAACATTTGGTAATTTACCCTACAACATATGGCCCATAAGAAATCAAGTACGATAACCCTGGATGCGAGAAAGCAAAAGAGACACAGATGTATAGAACAGTCTTTGGACTCTGTGGGAGAGGGAGAGGGTGGGATGATTTGGGGGAATGGCACTGAAACATGTATAATATCATATAAGAAACGAATCACCAGTCCAGGTTCGATACAGGATGCGTGGGGCTGGTGCACTGGGATGACCAGGAGGGATGGTACGTGGAGGGAGGTGGTGGGGGGTTCAGGATGGGGAACATGTGTACACCCATGGCGATTCATGTTGATGTGTGGCAGAACCAATACAATATTGTAAAGTAATTAGCCTCCAATTAAAATAAATAAATTTAAATTTAAAAAAAAGAAATCAAGTAATGTTTCAATCTAAAACTTGAGCTTTTGAGAAATTAACAGAGTAAGAATATAATACAATCTTATCTGTAAAAATGATAACATGAACCCATCAGTAACCCTGGTTCTGAAACTGGAGTATACATGAGAATTATGGGTACAGGCTAAATACAGATGCCTGGCCCCCACCACAGACGTAAAATCTCCAAGGATGAGGCTTGGGTACCTCCATTTTCTACAAACCTCCACAGGTGTTTCCAATGCAGACTCCTGTCTAAGAGTCACTGGAACCAAAAGGAGGAACGAACGAGGGGTTGAACACTTATTTGGGGACATCTGAAAATAGGGTGGGGAAGAGGGGCTAGTTATTGTAATAACTTGGAAGTCAGGATCAGGAATGCTGTGAGCCCTGCAATGCCTGATCAATCCCACAAAATGAAGAACTGACCCAGCTCAAATGCCACCGGCACCACTGCTGGAGAACAATGGACTGCATGTGTTCTGAATGTTTTCCAGAAACAGAAAATAGATACTGAATTAAATTACAGTCCCTAAGAGGCCACATCAGAAACCAGATTCCTTTTCCAGTAAGTTTAACACTTACACTAATAAGAATCTTAGGTATAAAGAACATGTAATATATTAAAAACTTACATTTAAATGTTTCCGCTTCTAAAACCTGGCAGCTGGCTTGATGTTCAAACTGATCATCTTCACAGAGAAAGTTATGGCAAAAAGAACAACTGAAAATTCTGCCTCCTATTGGATTAAAGAACAAAACCCACAAATGTAAATATAATAAAAGTTTAATTTAAAAATTTCTCATCTATAAATAAACTGCTCAGAAAAGATGGCAAGTTATCTCAGATGTATACCAAAATAGCACAGCAATTCTTGTTCTGGTAAAAGCTACGAAGAAAACTAACCGACTGAACCAAGAGAGTGAACTCTCACTATATCCTAGCTCCCGATATAACACGCAACGCTGAGATACTTCCTCTCCAGTACGTAACTCCCTTCCCTACCTGCCTCGGTAGACAACCCTAGCACTGCCTCTTAATGTTGGTATGTATAAATCCTTTTGCCATCTAAAGTTTACCTGGTCCCCAACCTTTCTGGCACCAGGGACAGGTTTGGGGACGTGGGAGGATGGTTTCAGGAGGATTCTAGCACATTCCATTTATTGTGTGCTTTATTTCTCATCTCAAGCTCCTCATCTGACGGGACGTAACAGTCTGTGGCTTGGAGGTTGGGGACCCCTGAACTAAACTGATAATGGAAACAGTGCCAATACTTAGGGCTGAAAGTATCCCGTAAAAAGAAAACTCAAACTAGAGCATCTAGAATGTTTCAAGGTCATCCTTCACTTCCAGCAAAGCTCATCACTTGTATGTGACCACTCACCGTGGTCCCACACACCCCGTTCACATTCCACACACTCAGCATCGGTAAGCGGGCAGGCACAGGCGTGTGTACTGAGACACTTCCTACCATGACAGACCCAAGCTTCACAGAAGTCACATATTGCACCCTGCAACAAAAGAACACAAAAAATTAATCTTTGCCACCTGACTGGCTAAAACCATTATTTAAGCAAAGGTTATCACCAAAATTATATGCATTCAGCCACTCATCAACGTTCAGTCATAGAGTGGCAACATTTAAAAATGTACTGCTTTCTCTAACCCAAAATTAAAAAAGATCCAACTTCTTTAGCAATAGCTATTTACAATATACAAATCTAAGCTACAAATCCAAAGAAAAAGAAGCAAGAGGGAAACTATACACATACTCTAACATCAATCATTAAAATAATCAAAGAGTGGACAGTCATCAAACTGATTTTAAATTAAATGACGTCTAGAGCCCACAATTCAAACATCCCTGTCCTATAGCAATTCTGTTAACTAAACTGAACTTTTTCAAATATTAACATTTCTGACTTAAGAAAGATCCTTACCTGTGTAATTTACAAAATAATCATATAACTTTTCTAGAATAACAGAGAAGGGAGGGAGGTGGGAGGGGGGGTTCATGTTTGGGAACGCATGTACACCCATGGTGGATTCATGTCAATGTATGGCAAAACCAATACAGTATTGTAAAGTAAATTAAAGTAAAAATAAAAATTTAAAAAAAAAATAGAACAACAGAGAAAAAATGTTAAATTTCTGCTAGCATCTTTTTTCTTTTAAAGCAGCTTATGTTTTAAATTCCCAGTGGCTCAGTGGATAAAGAGTTTGCCTACCAATGCAGGAGACACAGGAGATGCAGGTTTGATCCCTGCATTGGGAAGACCCCCTGGAGTAGGAAACGGCAACCCACTCCAGTATTCTTGCCTGAAACATCCCAAGGACAGAGGAGCCTGGCAAACTACAGTCCATGAGGTCGCAAAGTGTCAGACATGACTGAGTGACTGAACACACACTCACAGCACATATTGTAAATCATTAATATACTTCTTTGTAGGAAAAAACTAAAGTAAAACACGTTACTAAATGACAAGGTAATAAGACTCCAATCCTCTATCAAGAAAAGACTGTTAAGACTATGCCTTTCAATGACACAATGACATCTACAGGACACTAAGAGCTATAAAGACTCTTCAGAAAATGGGACTGAACGGTGTTTCCTTTAGAGGGGAGTGATGGGAGGGACAGGGGCATGATGCAAGATCCAGAGCTGCATGAGAGAGGAGCTGTGACTTAAATCCAGGTCTTCTGAACCTCAGTGTTCAGTGTCGCATTCAATACAATTCCAGGCTCCGTAACAAAAGTGGTAAAGAGCAAATAGGAAGAGTGTTTCAGACTTGTAGATTACCAGTATGGATAACAAATCCTTGAATGTTAACTCAAAAGAAAGATGACACACTAACCTAGGTGATCCAGGGGAGTTTAAAGAGATAATTCACAAATAACAGGGATGGGTATAAAAAGCCATCAAGGGATGATACACATATACCCCTAGACCTGAAGGGATATGGGGGGCAAGGGGAAGAAGAAGGTTCTAGAACCACAAGAGAGAGCCGTATGAAGAGGACTACCTATTCAAATAAAGGAGACCAGGACAACATGGTAAGGAGAAAGCTGGAAGAATAAATACCCAGGTCGTAATTTCCCCCCCTTGTCAGCCCCTCCATGGGCTGAAGCCAAAAACATAAAGCCATAAGTAAGAAAGTCACCAACCCAGTTCACACACACAGGCCAAGCTCCCATGACAAATCAGGGTGGAGAAGAGTGAAGGGAGAGGGAATCTTAACTGGCAAATAGAAAATGGCCAGAAAATCACTGTTCTAGGGCTCAGAGCTAACAATGCATGATTCTACTTAAATGTATTCTTTTATTATATAAGAGATCATTCACACTCACACAATTCAGTGAATATGAAAAGTAGTAATTTGATAAATCTAGACATACCAAGGAAGATTATAACAGCTTCTGAATAAAGGCAACACTGACAATCCTATACTTAAAGAAGAATTTTCACAAGATGATTATAATTCTGGCTCTTACTTCTGCAAGACATGCACACATGAAAAATGCAAAGGTCTACTTTATGATGAAAAATTATGTGTTCCTGGAAAATTATTACTTATATTCTACTTTAAATATTATATTCCTCATAGACTGACATTTGGAACTGAGCATAAATTAATACAATAGAATATGGTAAAAAGGGTCAAAAGGATAATATCTTTTAGTGGAAAAAAGAGTAAAATGCATCACAGGACACAACTGTTTCTATTATTTAAAACAATGAACTTCCTTTGAAAATTCTACATGTCATGAAGGATAACTACATGCAATGAAGACATTATGTCTATATGTAGTGAAGAGGAAAACTCTGTTAACTACGTACTCTTTTCTGAAATGCAAAGCTTTAAAAATACAATTAATCATAGGTTGTTTTGGAACTTAGGCTGCTTATTCAACCAAAAGCCTGAATCTTAATTTAGCAGAACTTTTAATATAGAAAGGGCTTCCCTGGGGGCTCACAGTAAAGAATCTGCCTGCAATGTGGGAATAATATATTGTTGAGGTCTGATTAAGACACATTAAAAAGGCCCCACTGACAAATGAATTGTTGCTTGGGTCCATATTAGATGAGTATCCATTCCTTGTACATTTCTCAGTAAGAAAGAAGGAAGCCGTCTGTACGTTTCCCAGTAAGAAAAGAAGGAAGTAGTCAAAAACAAGTGGAGAATAAGTGAGAATCATACAAAAACATGCCAGATAATCCAGACTAACTGAACCAAGGGACAAAGCAGTACCATTTGGGAAAAAATAACTGCATATTGGTAAGAATGCCTTCTCCATCTCCTTGGAAATCTACTGGTCTAAAAGATATGACAAGAAGCTTACCACCATGGCAAGGCCAGTACTGTAGACACCAGCATGCTTTACGACACAGTCTGAAGACTTCATCATGCACTTTGTTTTCCCTAGCAAAGAAATGAATTTTCACTATTAGTCTTACAAAGTGGTCTGTGTAAATATTCACTAATTCCTCTTTTTATCTAGCCCAAGTTCCTATGGAAATAATTTGAAAATAGAGACTAGCACTGTTTACTGCTTACATAACTGAAAAAAGAAAATGGATATAACTGAGATCTTAACAGAGTCAGATCTTTTCAGATTAGGAATTTATATACTACTTCATGTTTGTAGGAAAATCAGAAATTAAAGGTTATGCTTTCTTATCTAATCATCACTAGAACAGTTTAAAACCTTGTGAATTTCTTGAATTTTCAGATGAATTAAGAGATTTCAAAGTGATACGCACGTTTTATAATTTACAATAAAGGCAGTCTGATTTGAAGGGACTGCTTCTTTCCATAGAACAACTCAAACCAAAGATAAAATAACTATTCAAATTACCTAATTAATTTTTTATGTTTATTCATAGTTAAAAATTTATAAACATAGGTCCCCGGTAAGCATTCTTCCAAAAGAATTATCATATAGTGCCCAATTGAGCACAAAAACTCAAGAACATAGTGATAAAGCAAAAAAATCACAATACAGCCACAAGAGCTCTGATCTAGCAGTAAATTAGCAATCTGAAACACCATCAGGAAACTCATTTATCACATGCCATGAGAGGATTAACGGTGACATACTAATCACACATCTCAGACACCACAAAGTGGAACACGGAAGAAACAGGAGACTCTCGATTTTCCATTATCCTGATTACCTAGGAAACCAAGCTAGGTAAGAGGAAACGGGAAGAAAGAGAAACTGGAAATGAGAGGCAGCAGTGCTCCAACTGTTCCATGTCCAACACCAAGGGCAAGAACTAGTGAGCAGGAGATGCATCCGCACATAGCACTCCAGACACTGAAGGCAGGCGAAGGGCCTCGCAAGGCTCAATCTCCGTCTTCTCCACAATCTGTATTTTTGCATTCTACATCCATTTGTCTTTTGTGAATAAAGATATAAAAACCAGCAGATGATGGGTTTATCTAGGCTAGTGTTCTCTTTTCCATTAATTACAGACTTCAAAGACGTCTTTGGAAGCTGGAACTACACTGGAAATATTCAGGGGTGTGGCCCTAAGCCTTCCTAACTTTCTGCAATGTTACCATGCATAAACACATTTAAATGAGCATATCTCAAACTGTGTTTCACCTGAAACTATCATCCCATAACCAAAGGGGAACCTGTGTTTAAACAAAAGTTTGGGGGGTGGTTCTGGAGTGAATACAATTAATCATGCTTCCTTACTGGAGGTCTACAGAATCTTAAACATACACATATGTAACAGAATTCTCTCCGATGGCAGTGAGGGAAACACACAGTACGTCTCAAATGCATGCCCTGCTTGAAGAATACCTATCAATATACCAAGTGCTCTGTGGAAGACTATTTGGGAAACATCAACCTTGCTGTTCTGTGAACTACTGTATAGTTTTACTCTGAATAATCATCCACTCTGAATATAAATTCATTAAGTACATGGCTTAGGATCTCTATTCCACTTACTTGGGAATACATGTGAGGAAGCTCAAGAATCATACACTGAGAACCAAATAAGAAAACAAGTGATCACAAAAACCAGCCCCAGGTAAATGTTCAATAAAATCACATTCAACGGTCTAACCAACATACTGCAGGCAGTATCAGCAAGAATCAAATTAGAAAAGTAAACAAAAGATATCACAAGACTAAGACAGCATCAAGAAAAGTTCAGGATCACCAAATCTTATTAGTCTGAAATTTAATCTTTTCATGTTTAAAACAACATACATGGTACCTAAACTGTATCTTAATTATTTTTCCAGCATGACATCAAAGAGATAAAACCAAGATGTGATAGTTTTCTGGTAGGCCAAATAACATTTTATGTTATCTTATTAACAGTAAGCATAACACTACTGTAAATGATAATGACGAACCCACAAGTTCAAACTAAATAAATACCAAATAAATGTTTTAGTAAAAGAAAAGGCATGCATTTTTACCATATACTTACCACACTGTGCACAAATTGGTAACTTCTGTACAGAATTACAAAAGTAGCAAAATGCTCTATTCTTCTGCCGCCTTGTCATGTGAAAGAAAATTTTTAAATACAGTCAATATCAGGTAAAATGTCCATCTATGTTATTACATATAGATAGAAAAAAGATAGAAAAACAAATAAGATTTACCTCTGACACTTATCACATTCCTGTAAAATATAAAAACATAACATTAATCTTTCTACAGGGTGAAAACTGCAAAGTTACTTGCATTATAAAGAATATCCTATTTTTCTGTTAAAATAATACAGAATGGTATAAGAAACAGTAGAGAACACAGTATGCTGAAGCTCACAGAAAATCCAGAATTCTGAAAATGATACTGAGAACTCCACAATCTGGCCTCTAGTCACTTTTCAAACTTCGTTGGCCTATTCTCTTTAGATTCAAATCACTATTTGCCAGTTGTTCTCAAAATATGTCTTGTATTCCTTCTTTTCCATGCCTTACTTATTCTAATATGTCTCCCTGAAAACTCCCTCCTCACTCCTGTACTTGCTGCAAGCTCCGGTGATGATCCCACCTCCTCCATGAACTGATTCCCAGCCCCACATTCATCTTTTACCCATTTTTACTCCTAATATACCTTAGTCCCAATTGTACCTTTGCTGCAGCACTTACCAAAGTCTAGCCCTCACTGCATATATTTATGGATGAGTCATTTCTTCTTTTCTCTTCCTTCTCTTCTCTAGAAATGACCCTGGCACAGAGAAGGGAGTCCCCACTGTCCTAATTATATAATGTAACCTTGCCCCCCTCACCCCCCAACCCAGTCATAAATATCGGTTAACCAGGGATGGGCACCCACCCACGCCCAACCTATCAGAGCGCTTTCCCTCTTTTAGGACAATATGTGCTGTAACATGCAAGCTATAAACCCAGTGGTTATGAACCCAAAGGAAATAAAACAATCTGAGAAAACGGAACTAAATAAAAGAAAGGGACAGAACTAGAAGCTGTTCCAGGTTCGAGCTGTTCCTGCATCCCAGCTACATCCTTGTCCTTCCAACTGCACAAGTTAGTCCATTATGCATTCAACCAACTCTATTTCTCCCTGAAGTTACTTAACTTGGATTTCTGTCATTTATAAACATTAGGTAATACAGAAAACAACTGAGCCCTCAGCTGGTGGAAACAGAGACTGTGTCATTCACCTATGATCCTCCATAGTGCCTAAAATAGCAGAGCAGGTACACAATAAACATTTGAGGAATTAAGTCATATTAAGCATTTCATAAATGTTTGATGAAACAAAAGTACACATAAAAAGGAATGGGAAGAGAAAAAGCACAGAGGCGTGCAAATCCGAGTTTGGGGACAACACAGAGAAAACGTGGTCCGAGGAAGGGATGAGGTAATGATGACATGTGGGAAAAAGGCTCCAATTAATAGGATAAATTGAGGAAGGTGTACTAGCTTAGAAAGGCTGGAAAATGTCACACAGTTTCCTAGTATGTATTCTTGATCAATACAATAGTAGCCAAGATAATATGACAGGTTTTATAACGACAAAATCAAACAGAACTCAACTGCTATTCGGTGTTAATGAAAACAACAGACATGCCTTTAACACGGATTTACATAGTTTTTCAACTGAGAACCAAAAGACCCATTACCATTGACGCATTGCATGGATGTTTAGCTAAATCTATGGTGCTTCTTGATGCTCTTAGTTGTTTTTCCCGTTCCCGGCGGTTCTCTGCCTTCTTCCTTGCACCAGTCTTTTTTTTAGGCATTTTCCCTTCTTTCTACACAAGCAAGCAGAGAAGATATAATTGCTATGTTGTGTTTGCTATTTTAAAGAAACTGAGGAGCAGCAGAATGAAATGCTCTAATTCTCATTAAATTTTAAACTCAACTCTGCCATTTTGATGGTTAAGCACATTTTAAGCCTTTATGAAACATTAAGCTTACATCATTCCAAATAAAATAGATGGCTTTAGAAAAACAAAGCACTTATTTGTATTATCAAACAGTTCTAAAAAATGTAAACATCAAAAGATTTATCCTAACAGCCAAAATGGTTTTCTTTCCCACAGAGAAGTTTCTTTGATGTTACACAGTATCCTTTAAAAACTACTCTGTACCAAGTGAACAAAATTATTAGGAATGTATTATTTACCCAGTTTATTTCACTTTTTAAGCTATATATTCAGATAACCTGATGCCACCAAGACTTCATGTCTAATTTCTCCCACATAATACCTAGATAAAACATCCAATAGTCATGTCAAATGACATCAACTACAAAGCCAAACTAGTCTTTCTGAAAAGATTAAAGTCATCAGAATCAATTTGACTCCTTGAAAGCTGCCTTTCCTTACACTTCTACCTGCAGTGAGCATGTAATTTTAACTTCAAATTTAAGAGTAGGTGCTTACCACACATCAAAATAAGGACTTTAAAACTGGCTTTTATCAGGTAGTTGAAAGAACCACCACACTTAGAAAAAACAAGATTTTGACTAAATAACACATTTTTATTTGGCTTTTCATCCCATCTGAAGACCACAAGTTCCCTGAAAATTCCAGTTCTAGCTTTTTTGACAAGCTTTGCCTCCCAGCCCTTTGGGCATAAATGAAGCACTTAATAAATGGAGAGATACACAAACGAGTCCACATGCTTGCTTTGAAATAGAAACTTAAAAGTTCCTAGTATTCTTCAAACTACATGTACTTTTTAAAACCTGTCTTTTCTAAGAGTGATTCTCAAAACTTATCTGGAAATCTATAAAAGTACAGACTGAGCCTTCTGGGCGCTATCCAAGATCTACAAATCCGAAACTTCCAAGCATGGTTTCAAGTTTCATGGCGGACTGACAAACCACCTCCATGAAGACAAAAATATTCTTACTCAAAGAAAGCGGAGTCGTGTCCATGACACAGGGAGAGCGTTCTAAGAAAGCACACCTCGACATTTATATTTCTCATTACAGTACCGCAAAAATCACACAGCACCTTGTACCTGGAACAGGACTAAAGTCACTCAAAGTTTTTCTACTTCCTGGGTTTCAACTCTAACGCTGGAATGCCCGATCAATAAACCGTGTGGTGGTTAGCTAAGCCTTACAGACAAACCAGGCCAAGAGGTTTAGTGGGTGGTGAGGTGGACTAACATCCAAATCCACCAGGTCACCCATCCAATATTTAAAGTGACAAGATACACAGAGTGAAAAAACGTGTACTGCCCTCGCCAAAGGAGCTCCGGAAATAATCACAAGGTGTTCCTCGGGTGAGATTTTCTGCGTCCCCAGGGGTAAATCCGCTGGGAAAGCTGAGCCTCATTTTTACCCCTCCAGTTTGTTTTGTAAACTTAAAAACGGAATTGTTCTCGGTTCTATGTGGTATTAAGCCCTTCTCCAGGAAGGTTCCCACTTCTTCAGGACGTGGGCCGTGCCGTGAAATGAAGAAACAGACCCGGGGTCGGGGGGCGGGGGGCGTGTCACTGCGGCTTGGGAAGCAAAGCCTGCAGCAGGAGGGCCGGAGGTGCGGGGCGCGTCCAGGCGAGACTAGGCGGCCGTGCCACGCGGCTGGGGAAACCGACGGCCGTCCCCGCCCGCGGGGCACCCTCCCTCGCGCGCGCTCCGGGCGGGCCTCGCTCACCCTCGCGGGGAGGCCGGACTCACTCCGGGAGCCGAGGGGCAGGGAATAGCGTGAAGCCGGCCGCGGCGGCAGCAGCTCCAACGCGTGAACCACAACCCCAGGAGAAAAGGCTACTAAGCCCGGAGCAACGCGGACAGAAGCGCTTACAGACCCTAGGAGCCGACCGGACGTCCTCTGACGTCAGCAGCGTCCTTACGGCTACACGTCGATAGAGGAGGGCCCGCCCACTCCTGTCCGCTCCGCCCCGTCCCTGCCCCTCCCGCGGGGGGCGGGGCTCCCAATGCCGTGCAGAGAACCTGGGAGAGGAGGAAAAAGGAGGGAACAGGAAGGGGAAAGTGGTTGGGAAGGGACCCGTCAATTTTATGTTCTCAGAAAAGGAGAACACTAAAGGAAGAGAAAAATCTAAAAGGAAAAAGAGACTCACAACCTGGTACTGGATCAGGTGCAAACAGAAAATTCTTGCATAGTTCTTCTGGAAACTTTTTTGTTCCCGCACAACCACTTTTCATGTTTGCTGCACAAGCTAGACCTTTAGTTGCCCGTGAAGTTCTGTACTACCCTCCTTTGTCTGTTTCCACTGGCCTCTGGAATTCCAGTCTTTTGTGAATAAATTCTTCCACATTCTAGATCTCCAGTGTGCTATTCCTGTCTTTAGCTGAGATATAACATTCTCTCCCTCCCAGAGGCTGCTTGCTTTGAAGTGAAGATGGCTTATTTTTCCACACTTCCTTTATGTCTTGGTTAGGAGCTTAGGGTCTGTCCCCTTGCTCCCCAGTGACCTACTCGGATAACCCCTCCTCCTTTTTATGGAGCCATGCCACTTTTTATCCTTCCTTGTTGCTTTGTGTTACTCTCTCCTTACTGATGAAAATCTTTGGCTCCAACTTTGGCCATCAGCGGAAGTCACATGAACATTTAAATGGAAGACCTGTCCTCTTGGGTTCTGGCTTTCATCTCCAGTCACCATCATCTCTGCTCCCAGACGGACACCCACGGTCATGACCAGCACAGGACTTGTCAGGTGGAACTACTGAAATCCAAAATTCCAGCGTTTAACCATCCAACCTCCTATATTATCAACTCTCTCAATTGTCCCTAATGAAGACTTGGAATCACTTCATCCTTCTCTTTCCTCGGTATCAATATACTCTTTTCTTCCCCAGCTTTTCAAACACAGTTCATCATTTCACTCACAATTTTCCTTTTTTTTTTTCTTGAGCTGGAATGTGCCGAATTCTGTTAATGAACAGCTTGCCTTTTCTTTCCTACGCTGAACTTCTGAGTGTTATTATAGAGGGAAAAAAGTATGTAATCATGATTCTACTTTAAATCCAAAGTCACTGACCTCTTCAGGTCTCCCCAAATTGCCCTGCTAGCCTTCTATGTTTCCCTAATCAAGCCTATCATTCTCATTTTCCATGAGGAATTTCGAATTTCCCCTTTCATCAAACTTCTACCACGTCATCAATTTTAGCAAATATTATTGCTTCCTTTCTCACAGAAAAAATAGAATAGTATTGGTAACAACTAAACAAAAATGTTTCATGCTCTTGGCCTTCTAATCACTTTTTTTGTTTTACATGTGTATCATTAACTCCTAATTTTACACATGATGAAACTAGGTCAGAGAGACTGTATGACTTGCTTCAGTATTATACAGATGATTTAGCTTGTAATGTTGTCTATTGTAGTAGTTTTTAAATTTTCTTAAATTTGGTCTCAGGACCCCTTCAGTCAGTCAGTCAGTTCAGTTGCTCAGTCGTGTCCGACTCCTTGCAACCCCATGAATCACAGCATGCCAGGCCTCCCTGTCCATCACCAACTCCCGGAGTTCACTCAGACTCATGCCCATCGAGTCAGTGATGCCATCCAGCCATCTCATCTGCTGTCATCCCCTTCTCCTCCTGCCCCCAATCCCTCCCAGCAGGACCCCTTAAAAACTCTTAATTAAAACTTGAGAATTTTAACAAACTTTTGTTTATGTGGGTTATAGTCAATTGATATTTACCATATAAAAAACTTGGGTTTCCCAGGTGGCACTGGTGTAGTAAAGAACCTGCCTGCCAGAGCAGGAGACATAAGAGACCCAGGCTTCTCTTCCTCAGTCAGGAAGATCCCCTGGAGGAGGGCATGGCAATCCACTTCAGTATTCTCGTCTGGAGAATCCCCATGGACAGAGGAGCCTGGCAGGCTACAGTCCAAAGAGTCTCAAAGAGTCAAACACACACATATATGAAAAATAAAACATAAACTTTTAGCTGTTCATTTATTGGAAATTATCCTGATAAGTCTATCATATATTAGCATGAATAGCATATTTCTATGAAAATAACCATATTTTCCCAAATATAAAACAGAGGAGAGTGATACTATTTTACAGTTTTGCAAATGTCTTTCTTGTAAAGCTTAATAGTGAAAGTGTCATGTCCAGTTCTTTGCAACCCCATGGACTGTAGCCCACCAGGCTCCTCTGTCCATGAGATTCTTCAGGCAAGAATAGTGGAATGGGGTAGCCCTTCTCTTTTCCAGGGGATCTTTCTGACCCAGGGATCGAATCCTGGTCTCCTGAATCGCAGGCAGACTCTTTACCGTCTGAGCTACCGGGAAAGCCCAAAGCTTCAAAGAAGGCAGATAAATTCCTGTATCTGCCATTCCATTGAAATGTTTTGATGTTTCCATTATTCCTACTATAGTTAGCCAAGGAAATTTCAAAAAACACTCTAGGGGAAGGCTAGGGAAATTATTATGATGTAAATCTTTTATGATATTTCAAGTCCTTCTTCCTGTGGATCTGATCTTTTCTCTTTTGATGGTTTCCAGATCCAAAAACTGGCTCAGACTTTAAAGCTGAGCAAGGAATTGTGACTCATTATTAGAGCATTTTTCTCTGGCTTCTGGTTGGACACTCCCTTGATTTCTTTTGAATATACAGACTGAGCAGTCTCCCTGTTTGCTGTCCATCTGATCCACATTCTGTTATCCATCTCCCTAATTGTTTTATTTTACATTAAAGTATAGCTGATTATGGGCTTCCCAGGTGTCCCAGTGATACAAAGAATCCACCTGCCAATGCAAGAGATGTGAATTAGATCCCTGGGTCAGGAAGATCCCCTGGGGAAGGAGATGACAACCCACTCCTGTATTTTTGCTTGGGAAACCCCATGGACTGAGTGACCCACCCGGTGGGCTACAGTCCATGGGGTAGCAAATGAGTCAGACAGGACTTAGCAACTAAACAACAACAACAGTCCTCTGAGGATCAGACCCCTCTCCCTCACTGCCACTCTCTTCTTGTCACTCATTGCAATATGTGCCAGGTTACATTGTAACTTGAATCAAGTTATCGACCCAGTGGCAGGGGCTGGGGGCAAGGAGAGGCAGTGGCAGGCAGATCCTGAAGGGATCACATGTTGCACCTCATGCGGAGGCCTCTGCATGGTTTTAAGCCAAGGGGAGCACTAGTCATTGATTGGAAAAGTTGGACTCTGTGTTCAGACGCAGAGGTTCAGGAGAATCCAGGGATTCAAGACTTCCAGGTGGCATAACCTAGCCCATTGCATCAGGGTTTCTTTATACCAGGCCAGCACTCTGATGTGGCATGGCCAGCCTGGATGGGTTGTGTGGTTGTTAATCTTCTCTGGAGCTCTGCCACCCTTATGATTAAGTATTGGGCCTCTTCCTCAGCTCTTTCTGCCCTCCTACTTCAGGAGATAAAAGTCTCTTTCTTTGCTACTAATTTTTTTTCTTTACTTTTTTACTTTTAGATTCTTAATAGCCTTTAATCATTCTCAACATTTTTACTTTTTCCAAAGAATTAATTTTGCTTAAGCCAATTTCCTTGTTCTTAAGATGACTAGTTCACTTGTGCTCCTTAAACACCTGATATGTTACACCCACTATTAGTATGTTACCTTCCATTAGAATACATCCCAGTTCACTACTGATAAAAGTTTTAATTATTGCATTGTTTGTTACCTTGTGCCAAAGTCCATCTGTTGTTCATCTGTCATCAGTGAAGAGGTCTACACTGACAGTCAGGAGACTAATGATTCAAGTTTAAAATTCCATATTAGCTCCTATTCTTTTGGTTCAACCATGACATCAACCAACTTGGGATGTCTTCCCTGAGTCCAAGATGAGTGTAAGGAGTTTGTCAGGGAATGCTTTGGGAACATCACATGAGGAAGGGGTGGTAGCCACAGTGGATGAAGTGAAGAGTTGGCCTACATTATGGTCTCAGTGAAGGGCTTGATTTTGAACCTGGCATGTCCCTTCAGAGTCAAGGCGAGTGGACTCTGCCTTTATACACCTGAGACATCAGTCACTGGATGTGGGCTGACAAGGGAAGCAGGTGTAAACCTTGGACTAGACTACTCATTAGAAGGGCTGACAGCTGGGCTTTGTCACGGTGCTGTATTACCAGCAGCTCAGTCCTTCACTTCTAAAGAGGAATCTGGGTGGTAGCTTCCAGTATTCATTACAAAGAGTGATGACAGAATCAAGAAATATTCAGAAAAAGACAAAGAAACCTTATCATTCACAGACCCTCACTGCAAGAATTCCAAAGACGGTGCTTCAGGAAGATGCAAACAGAATTTAGAAGGAAGGAGGGGATGCAAAAAGTCATAGACTGGAATCAGTTCCTTTGACATAGGGCGTGTGCGATGTATGCAGGTGTGCTCACTTGCTTGGTCATCTGACTCTCTGGGACCCCATGGACTGTAGCCCATGAGGCTCCTCTGCCCATGGTATTTTCCAGGAAGAAATCCTGCAGTGGGATACCATTTCCTATTCCAGAGGATCTTCTTGATCCAGGGATCAAACCCGAGTCTCTTACATTTCCTGCACTGGCAGGCAGGTTCTTTACCACTGGCAAATCAAAAAACAGAATCTGTACAAAACAACTATAATACACAAATTGGGTATGAAAACTATGAGGGCCTTAAATATTCTCTAAATTTGATGCAACTGAAATCAAATTCTGAGAGGGATTTTTTTTTCTTCTTTTTTTTTTTTTTTTCTGAGAGGGATTTTTAAGTGGAATCTTATTAATTAATCCTAAAATTATTATGGATAAGTAAAGAGACAGGAACAGCTCAGATCATTTTAAATGCCAGCAGAAGAGAATACCTTTATTTATTATAAAGTTCCAGTAACTAAAACAGATATCAGCAAATAGACTGATGTGACTGAATAGAAAACCTAGTTAAGGACTCATACATTTGCTGACTTGCTAAATGGTATAGGCTGCATTAACCATCACTGATAAGAGATATATGGCTATCCACATGAAGGAAAATAAAATTAGATCCCTATTTACAGCATGTATAAAAATAAATTCCAGATAGATCAAAGATCTACATATACAAAGAAAAATTAGAAAGCTATTACAATATCAAGGTACAAGTGATTTCTTAAATAGGTCATGAAAAAGCAAAAATTAAAGAAAATAAGTAATGCATGTAATTTAAAAGTTAAAACTTCAGCAAGACACCACAAGTAAAGTGATAAGGCAAACCAAATATTAGGAAGTTGGATTTGATACCTATATAACTAAAAGAGAATTTATATACAGACTCAGTGAATCAGTTAAGAACCACCATTCAGTGTACACTAGTTGCTCAGTCGTGTCTAACTCTTTGCAGTCTCATGAACTGTAGCCTGTTAGGCTCCTCTGTCAATGGGATTCTCCAGACAAGAATAATGAAGTGTGTTGCCATTTCCTTCCCCAACCATTCAGTGAGAAAACCACAAACAACCCAAAAGAATTATAGGTAAAAGCTATAAAGAGAAAATTTCATAGAAGAAGAAATCTAAACAGCATTAAAAATATCCAATTCAATAATATAGTGGAGTATTATTTTGCGCTCCAAATTAAAAAGCCTGGCAATGCAAAAAACTGAGGAAAGGAGGAGAAACAAATTTTAGGCAATTCTGGTAGGAGCATAAATTGTTAAACCTGTAGCAATCTTCTTAATAGCAAAAAATTTTAAACAACCTATCTTAATTAGAAAAGGAATAAATTATATGCAATCTATATAGCAATTAAAGTTTATGAACTTAATCTATAAGCATCAACATGAGTAATCCCAAAACATTATGTCAANCAGTCTCATGAACTGTAGCCTGTTAGGCTCCTCTGTCAATGGGATTCTCCAGACAAGAATAATGAAGTGTGTTGCCATTTCCTTCCCCAACCATTCAGTGAGAAAACCACAAACAACCCAAAAGAATTATAGGTAAAAGCTATAAAGAGAAAATTTCATAGAAGAAGAAATCTAAACAGCATTAAAAATATCCAATTCAATAATATAGTGGAGTATTATTTTGCGCTCCAAATTAAAAAGCCTGGCAATGCAAAAAACTGAGGAAAGGTGGAGAAACAAATTTTAGGCAATTCTGGTAGGAGCATAAATTGTTAAACCTGTAGCAATCTTCTTAATAGCAAAAAATTTTAAACAACCTATCTTAATTAGAAAAGGAATAAATTATATGCAATCTATATAGCAATTAAAGTTTATGAACTTAATCTATAAGCATCAACATGAGTAATCCCAAAACATTATGTCAAAGAAAAAAGCAAATTTAAGTAATTGTTTATGTAAAATTGTAATGCAAGAGACCAATTGTAGACATAATTTATGGATACATACATATGTAGTGAAAGTACCAAAACATCTATAGAAATGATATTAACTTCAGGTTTTTATTATTTCTAGTGAGGGAAAGGAAACAGATGAATGATGAATTGTACTTTTAGTTAGCAAAGCAATACTAATTTTAAAACATATATAACAGCTTGACATTTACCAGAAAGAAATGTCAAAACTTAAAAGGTTAGCAATACCAAGTGTTGGTAAAATGTGGAGCAACTGGAACTATTATTCAGTTTGGGGAGTGTGAACTGGGGCTATTTTTGAAAATCATTTAGCATTATGTACTAAATACATATTTGCTCTTACTAAAGTATATGTAAAGAATGTTCATAGCAGCACTCATTTGCAGTAGCCCCCAAACTAAAAATAGACTAAGACTACCGCACAATTGCACTCATCTCACACGCTAGTAAAGTAATGCTCACAATTCTCCAAGCCAGATTTCAGCAATACGTAAACCGTGAACTTCCAGATGTTCAAGCTGGTTTTAGAAAAAGCAGAGGAACCAGAGATCAAATTGCCAACATCTGCTGGATCATCGAAAAAGCAAGAGAGTTCCAGAAAAAAAACATGTATTTCTGCTTTATTGACTATGCCAAAGCCTTTGACTGTGTGGATCACAATAAACTGTGGAAAATTCTGAACGAGATGGGAATACCAGACCACCTGACCGGCCTCTTCAGAAACCTATATGCAGGTCAGGAAGCAACAGTTAGAACTGGACATGGAATAACAGACTGGTTCCAATTAGGAAAAGGAGTACGTCAAGGCTGTATATTGTCACCCTGCTTATTTAACTTCTATGCAGAGTACATCATGAGAAACACTGGGCTGGAAGAAGCACAAGCTGGAATCAAGATTGCCGGGAGAAATATCAATAACCTCAGATATGCAGATGATACCACCCTATGGCAGAAAGTGAAGAGGAACTCAAAAGCCTCTTGATGAAAGTGAAAGAGGAGAGTGAAAAAGTTGGCTTAAAGCTCAACATTCAGAAAACAAATATCATGGCATCTGGTCCTATCACTTCATGGGAAACAGAAGGGGAAACAGTGGAAACAGTGTCAGACTTTATTTTTTTGGGCTCCAAGATCACTACAGATGGTGACTGCAGCCATGAAATTAAAAGACACTTACTCCTTGGAAGAAAAGTTATGACCAACCTAGACAGCATATTAAAAAGCAGAGACATTACTTTGCCAACAAAGTTCCGTCTAGTCAAGGCTATGGTTTTTCCTGTGGTCATGTGTGGATGTGAGAGTTGGACTGTGAAGAAAGCTGAGTGCCGAAGAATTGATGCGTTTGAACTGTGGTGCTGGAGAAGACTCTTGAGAGTCCCTTGGACTGCGAGGAGATCCAACCCAGTCCATCCTAAAGGAGACCAGTCCTGGGTGTTCATTGAAAGGCCTGATGCTAAAGCTGAAACTCCAGTACTTTGGCCACATGATGCGAAGAGCTGAATCATTGGAAAAGACCCTGATGCTGGGAGGAATTGGGAGCACGAGGAGAAGGGGACGACAGTGTCTCCTAGTTTATAGTCTATGGGAACTGGAATGGAATTTGTATTCTGTTATGTGAAAATTATATAAATCTTAATCATGCTGAATTGCTTCATGGTGCTTTTCAGGTTTACTGTACCCTTCAACTTTTCTTTATATTCATTCTATTAATTTTTGAGAGTTTGATATTGAAACTCCAAGTAAAATCTTAATTTATCTACTTTAAAAAGAATTATAATATATAATGGAACTATAGGTAACTTTGTTCTATAGTTTTCCAGACTCCTGTTAAGTGTGTTATCATACTTTCATAATTTAAAAAAAAAAATCTTGCCACCTAGAGGAAGATGAGAGGGCTAATTCCCTGTGTCACCTTTGTCTCTTAGTAGAGTGGGAAGTGAAGTGAAATGAAATCACTCAGTCCTGTCTGACTCTTTTCGACCCTGTGGACTGCAGCCTACCAAGCTCCTCCCTCCACGGGATTCTCCAGGCAAGAGTACTGGAGTGGATTGCCATTTCCTTCTCCAGGGGATCTTCCCAACCCAGGGATAGAACCCGGGTCTCTCGCGTTGCAGGCAGACGCTTTAACCTCTGAGCCACCAGGGAAGCCCCTAGTAGAGTGGGAAGAAATAAAAATCAAAAGCACCAGAAGAGAATTCCTAAACAGAAGCCCACCTCCAAGTAATAGTTAGTCTGATTTTAAGGCTTCCCTCCCTGTTTTTCAGTGAAATATGAATAGCAAATAGAAGCAAGCTTCATAACGTTTGGGCTCCATAACATTTGGACTTCATAACATTTCTGAAGTTCAACATCCCTGGTCAGAGGTTACTAAACCCCTTCCCCACGAGGTTCACTGGGACAATTAGGTATGTGCTCTGTATGGATATTTAGCACAATTGCCTGCACAAAGGAGAAAATTAGTGCAGAGTTCTTTCTTCCTTGGCTTCCTTGCTATGGTTCAGCACCTTCTTATCCACTAGTCCTACCTGCTGCTCCTTGAGACCTCAGGCCTCCAGGGTCTGCAGTGGCTCCTTCAGGGTATTCAGTGAGGTACTGCCTTTGTAGCACTGAGGACTCTGGGAGCACTGATGGGAGATATTTAAATCATATTACAGGTTATCATGTGTAGGCTCAGCTCAAAATCAGCTAGTCGGTTCAGTTCAGCTCCGTTGCTCAGTCGTGTCCAACTCTTTGTGACCCCATGGACCGCAGCACGCCAGGCTTCCCTGTCCATCACCAACTCCCGGAGCTTACCCAAACTCATATCCATAAATCAACTAAGCATCCTCTTTTTTCAAGTTTCCTCTCTGATTAAGTTCTCCCCTTTGCTTTAGAAATAATCATCATTACCACTCTGCCTGAATGTGGAACTTCCAATGAAATGAGTGTTTAAGAAATTAATTAAAATATTGACAGTAGAGATCATATAGCCAAGTCAAACGGCCCTATCTATCACAGCTGAAAAGTCAATTACTGTTAATTTTGAACATAGAATGTGATCTTTATCCAATATATATCCATCTGCATGGCAATAGTTACCAGATGTCCAAAAAAATTAAGGTATATTAAAATAAATGAAAATAGCTAAAGGGGTAGTTGATTCTATTACTTTTCTACTTGGGGACTAGTGGGAAAACAATGCATAGATAACTTTCAATGCCATTAAAACAGACTCAGTATAATAAAAGTTGAAGTACATTAATGGTTGCACTTGGAGGAAATAACCAGGCATGATTACAAATGGAATTAGATAATTTTCTAACAAGGAGTGTAAAATGTAGAAGTCAAGATACATATCAAATATCAGATAATAGCTATTGACTTAAATTATAGTTTCATTTCTTTTCGAATAGGATCAAATTATACCTTCAATAAAAATTTCTTGAAATAACAAGCCTAGATGTATTTCATCTCCAGCTGCTTCCATAATTAACCATGATAAAGCAAAACACTTTAAATTACCAAACATAAAATAGATGGGATTTGTGACTGTGATTTTTTCTAAAGACTGCTACTTAAATATGTTAAGATAACAATTAAAAGTTACATCAAAATCAGATATGAAATACATCAGTGGGGAACTGCTTTCAGTGTATGTAACTGAAGATCCAAATAATAGTGAATTAAACAAGATAGTTTGTTTTTCTCTGTGTTACAGGAAGTCCACAATGGGTACAAAAATTTACTGCCAAAGTCTTTGGAGTTCTTTTGGCCAAGCTCTCAAAGAACCTTTTAGATAGGAAAATTGAGGAAGGGAGAAAAGCAAAAGGACCTACAAGTTTGAGTTAACGTCTGTCAATGGCTTTCCTGAAACACAATCAGTGACTCTGGATTCTGATAATTGACCAGAATTGAATGACATGAGCAAGCCTGGTTGCCATTCAGATTGGCAAATACAGTTTTTCAGCTGGACACATTGCAACCCTGAATAAAATTGAGATCTGTTATTAAAGGAGAAATGGATAATGGATATTAAGTAGGAAACTAGCAGTGTCAGCCACATCTTGATTTTTTTATATTCCACAAGACGGGAAATTTGAAAGCATTAGGGTAGATTGAAAAGACAATGAGGATCAAAATGGGAAACAGTGTTCTTTAAAAATCTCTTCCAGTACAAAATGACTAGATCCTGCATGCAACTTAATTTTTAGTGCATTGCTGAGTTCACAGGAAGTAAGGAAAATCTCTACCACCACCACCTCCCTTTCCCTGGGGAAAAAAAAAAAGCTGGAATTGCAATCAGCATGTTAAAAAGTAATCTAAAACGAAAGGGGTGTTTGTCTGAGGGCCAGAACCAACATCAGCAGGTCACACCTGAGAATAAGCCTCTTGCCAGCAATGAGCTCAATCAGAAGCTTAGGTTTTAACCTGGGTCCTTGAAGACAGAAAATGTGGCCCTAGGTCAGTGGTTTTCTGGACTTCAACAAGAAACAAATGTAAATACTTGCTGGAGGAAAGAATTGCCAACGTAGGTCTCCAGGTTGTCCAAAGCATGGATTAAAATCAACTAAGCGTGAGATAGCAATACAAGATGAACAAATAGCCACAGAGGTGGTCTAAATACTAATAAAAAAAAAAAAAGTCTACAAGAGCTTATTTAACTTATATGCAGAGTACATCATGAGAAACACTGGGCTGGAAGAAACACAGGCTGAAATCAAGATTGCCAGGAGAAATATCAATAACCTCAGATATTCAGATGACACCACCCTATGGCAGAAAGTGAAGAACTAAA
Source organism: Redunca redunca (assembly GCA_006410935.1). NCBI lineage: Eukaryota > Metazoa > Chordata > Mammalia > Artiodactyla > Bovidae > Redunca > Redunca redunca. The sequence goes on along the minus strand of SJYQ01091777.1, from coordinate 274,656 downwards.
GAGCCTCTTGATGAAAGTGAAAGAGGAGAGTGAAAAAGTTGGCTTAAAACTCAACATTCAGAAAACTAAGATCATGGCATCTGGTCCCATCACTTCATAGCAGATAGATGGGGAAACAGTGGAAACAGTGGCTGACTTTATTTTTGGGGGCTCCAAAATCACTGCAGATGGTGATTGCACCCATGAAATTAAAAGATGCTTACTCCTTGGAAGGAAAGTTATGACCCACCTAGACAGTATATTCAAAAGCAGAGACATTACTTTGCCAACAAAGGTCCGTCTAGTCAAGGCTATGGTTTTTCCTGTGGTCATGTATGGATGTGAGAGTTGGACTGTGAAGAAAGCTGAGTGCTGGAGAATTGATGCTTTTGGACTGTGGTGTTGGAGAACACTCTTGAGAGTCCCTTGAACTTCAAGGAGATCGAACCAGTCCATCCTAAAGGAGATCACTCCTGGGTGTTCATTGGAGGGACTGATGTTGAAGCTGAAACTCCAATACTTTGGCCACCTGATGCGAAGAGCTGACTCATTTGAAAAGACCTTGATGTTGGGAAAGATTGAGGGCAGGAGGAGAAGGGGACAACAGAGGATGAGATGGCTGGATGGCATCATCGACTCAACGGACACGAGTTTGGGTAAACTCCAGGAGTTGGTGATGGACAGTAAGGCCTGGCGTGCTGTGGCTCATGGGGTTGCAGAGAGTCGGACACGACTGAGTGACTGAACTGACAAGAGTGATTCACCACATTAACAGCTTAAAGAAAAAAAGAATATTGTCATCTCACTAGCTGCAGAAAAACATTATCACTCATTTGTGATTCTAAACATGCCCATACAATGTATAAATTCTCTTATCATTTCTAATCACATTTCCTTGAATAATTTTGGCTTTTCTAAGTAGACAATGATTTCATCTGTGATTATTTTTTTCTTCTTACTCCTCTTATATCTTTTATTTTCTATTCTTCCCTTAATGAGCTAGGTAAGACTTCGAGTATAATGTTGAATAGAAGCCAAGATAGAAAGCATCTCTGTCTGGTTTCTGATTTTAAAAAGAATGCTTTTATCAGATTGTCATATAAAAGATGTTTGCAATTACAGGTTTTAATAGATACCTCTTTTTTTGGCAGTTGGGGGGAGTGGGTGTGCGTGTGTAGATTAAGAATGTTCCTATTACTAAGAGATTTGCTTTTAACCATGAATCAGTGATGAAACTATGAACTCTTAAAAATAAATTTAAATTTTTAAAGAAAAGCAACCTAGCAGAAAAATGAGCTAAAAACATAAACAGACAATTCATAGACATGAAACACAAATTGTGACTAAAATATAAGAAGTATTTTTAACTTCATTAATAATCAGATAATTTCACATCTCATCAAATCCTCTAGACAAACTTTTGCACTAAGATACTAGGAAATGTACACAAGAAGATTCATAGTAGCATAACGGCAAAATACTGCAAACCAGCCCTGATGTTCATCAGCAGGAGAATGGATTAATAAATTGTTACCTATTCACCCACTGCAAGATTATAGGGTAGTGAAAATGAATGGACTAAATCCATATGCAGAATTGGTTAGATTTCAGAGGTGGAATATTTACATACATTGCATATGTTGTTTTGCATATAGTATCAAGTATTTTAAATTATAAGTGGTATGAGTAAGTAGCAGTGTAGTGTTTAGTCTCTCAGTTGTGTCTGACTCTGACCCCATGGACTGTAGCCCACCAGGCTCCTCTGTCCACAGGGATTCTCCAAGCAAGAATACTGGAGTGGGTTGCCATGCCCTCCTCCTCTTCCCAACCCAGGGGTAGAACCCAGGTCTCCTGCATTGCAGGCGGATTCTTTACCGGCTGAGTCACCAGGAAAGCCCATGAGTGGTGTTAGAAGGGGTGAGTGGCCACAGACCCTCTGGTGCACATTCTTGCAAGTCTGCTGAGAACCCGAAACCCTTTATCAATGTCGTTTCTCAGGGTTATATTTGTAGTGAACTACCTTGAAGAAAAGTTATGAGCAACCTAGATAGTATATTCAAAAGCAGAGATATTACTTTGCCGACTATAAGCTCCATCTAGTCAAGGCTATGGTTTTTCCAGTAGTCATATATGGATATGAGAGTTGGACTGTGAAGAAGGCTGAGCGCTGAAGAATTGATGCTTTTGAACTGTGGTGTTGAAGAAGACTCTTGAGAGTCCCTTGGACTGCAAGGAGGTCCAATCAGTCCATTCTGAAGGAGATCAACTCTGGGATTTCTTTGGAAGGAATGATGCTAAAGCTGAAACTCCAATACTTTGGCCACCTCATGTGAAGAGTTGACTCATTGGAAAAGACTTTGATGCTGGGAAGGATTGGGGGCAGGAGGAGAGGGGACGACAGAGGATGAGATGGCTGAATGGCATCAATGACTCGATGGACACAAGTCTGAGTAAACTCCGGGAGATGGTGATGGACAGGGAGGCCTGGCATGCTTTGATTCATGGGGTCGCAAAGAGTCGGACACGACTGAGCAACTGAACTGAACTGAACTGAACCTTGAAGATTGAGGTAACATGTTTTATAGGACAAAGAGTAGGCTTGCTTCCATTTGATTAAAAAAAAAAAAAAAGCAGAACATTCCTCAAGCTCAGTGTTCTTTGGCTATGACACAAACCTACTGTGGGTATAGCAGTCTCTGGGCCCCTCTGCATCACTTCTATGCAGTTTGACAATCCAGGGGAACCAATATGACCATTTGACAGCCTGGCCACCACTGTGACATGAGGACTAAAGTCCGTTGTCCCTGATCCAAGAGTCTTTTGTCTTCTGCCAACGTCCATACACGGTAACAGACTAACTTGTTAGCCTCTAAGTTAGGTAAAAAACCTAGACGTTTCCTAGACCTTGACAGGAAGTTGGCAGGCTAGAAAGACTCCATAAGCCCTTGACCCTGTTTCCTGCCTAACCAGCCAACTTGTTTTGCACTATCACACAATCACTATAGACTTTTTCCATTCCTTTTATGTAAAAGGAGAAAATGGAACTAGTTTTTAGTGTTCCATGATGTCATACTGTGTGAATGTAGAAAAAAACATCTAGAGATGTAGAGTGGAAGTACTCATCTGGATACAATGGAGCTTTTTCCATTTCCTTTTGTGTCTGAATCTTTGTCACTGAATGCTTTGGTGGATGGTGACTTTTTTCCTCTTCCTGCTTCATTTTTCTTCTTCTTTCTGCACGTGGGTATCGATGCAGTGGCAACAATGATATAGAGCCATGTGCCAGCCACTCAGGGCTGTTTTCCTTCTGTTCTTGTCTCTATATTGCGCGAGCTAGAAGCCTAGTTTCTGGGTTAGATTCCACCAGTTACGTGAGGTTCAGAGAGTGGGACAGAGGCAGAAGCTATTATTATTCCTCCTGCGGAGCAAGGCAAGCATTCACTTTAGCAAGCCGTTGACAGGAAGCTTTGCCAACTGCTCCCAGTCATTCTGAGAACAGCTCATTTTGGTGCCACAGTTAACTGAAATCATCAGCAGTGGTTTATTGCAGTTCTTTCAATTTCCACGTTTCATGAGAGGTGGTTTTGCTCACTTTTGTTTCTTCAACCCTTGTTTTTGTTATCATTTTTTTAAGTGATTAGTGTCTTATGTTAAATTCTTCCTACTCAAAATACCTGCAATGGCTTCTTTTTTACCGACTGAAACTTGTCTGACAAAAAAAAATTGGTATATTTTGAGGAAAAGCTACTCTAAATTGATTTTCTTTTCTCTCTCATCATTGTCAAAACTTTAACAGTGAAAGTAGAAGTAAAGATTCTATTAGAATTTGTAGTTACATCTCTAAGTTTTCTATTGCTTCTGTAACATTTCCACAAACTTAGTGACTTAATAAGTGTTAGTCACTCAGGTTTGTTCAAATCTTTGCGACACCATGGACTGTAACCTCAGGAATTCTCCAAGCAAGAATACTGGAGTGGGTTGCCATTCCCTTCTCCAGGGGATCTTCCTGACACAGGGACTGAACCCAGGTCTCCTGCATTGCAGACAGATTCTTTACTGCCTGCTACGGCTAAGTCACTTCACTCGTGTCTGACTCTCTGCGACCCCATAGACGGTAGCCCACCAGGCTCCCCCGTCCCTGGGATTCTCCAGGCAAGAACACTGGAGTGGGTTGCCATTTCCTTCTCCACTTTACTGCCTGAGCCATTATCAATTTAGTTCTGTTCAGTTGTTCAGTCGTGTCCAACTCTTTGTGACCCCATGGACTGCAGCATGCCAGGCTTCCCTGTCCATCACCAACTCCTGGAGCTTCCTCAAACTCATGTCCATCAAGTCGGTGATGCCATCCAACCATCTCATCCTCTTTCGTCCCCTTCTCCTTCTGCCTTCAATCTTTCCCACCATCAAGGTCTCTTCCAATGAGTCAGTTTTTTGCATCAGGTGGCCAAAGTATTGGAGTTTTAGCTTCAGCATCAGTCCTTCCAGTGAAGACACAGGACTGATTTCCTTTAGCATTGACTAGTTTGATCTCCTTGCAGTCCAAGAGACTTTCACGGGTTTTCTCCAATATCACAGTTTAAAAGCATCAATTCTTCAGTGCTCAGCTTTCTTTATAGTCCAACTGTCACATCCATACATGACTACTGGAAAAATCATAGCTTTAACTAGACAGACATTTGTTGGCAAAGTAATGTCTCTGCTTTTTAATATGCTGTCTAGGCTGGTCATAGCTTTTCTTCCAAGGAGCAAGCGTCTTTTAATTTCTTGACTGCAGTCACCATCTGCAGTGATTTTGGAGCCAAGAAAATAAAGTTTGTCACTATTTCCACTGTTTCCCCATCTATTTGCCATGAAGTGATGGGACTGGCCTGAGCCATTATAGTTACCAGTTATTTTATTTATCTATTTAGTTTTGGCTGCACTAGGTCTTTGTTGTGGTGCGTGGACTTTCTCTTTTTGCAGTGTGCAGGTTTCTCATTGCAGTGGCATCTCTTGTGTTGGAGCACGGCTTTAGGGCGAATGGACTTCAGTAGTTGTGGTGTGTGGGTTTAGTTGCTCCACGGCATGTGGCATCTTAGTTCCCAGACCAGGAATCGAACTTGTGTCCCCTGCATTGACAGGCAGATTCCCTGTTATTGTTTTTTAATCTTACAACTTCTGTAGGTCAGAAGTCTGGGCAGGCTTAAATGGGTATTTGTGTAGGGTTTCTCGAGGCCAGAATGAGTGTGTCACGAGGGCTGCATTCATTGGTCTAGAGTGTGGCTCACAGCTAACTTAGCTTGTCGGTTCAGTTCAGGTCCATATGGTTGGAGGACCGAGATCCTCGTGCATTTGATGGCCATCCCCCTGAGCTGGTCTCTACTGTTAGAGGCTGCCCACATTTGCGCTCATATTTTCCATGTGGCCTCCTCCAATAGCCGACTTGCATGCAGGGTTCTCAGTAATTTCTTCTGCTGCCTCTCTTTGACTCCAGCCAGAGCAGGTTCTCTGCTGTGCCTATTCAGATTGTTGCTGTTATTTAGTCACTAAGTTGTTTCTGACTCTTTTGCAACCCCATGGACTGTATAGCCCACCTGGCTCTTCTGTTAATGGGATTTCCCAGGCAAGAATACTGGAGTGGGTTGCCATTTTCTTCTCCCTGACCCAGGGATTGAACCCCTGTCTCCTGCACTGGCAGGCAGACTCTTTACCACTAGGCCACCAGGGAAGCCCGCCTACCCAGAAAATCTGAGATAATTTATCTTTAAGTATACCTGCAAAGTCTCTTATGCCAGGTCATATAACATATTCATAGGTTCCGAGGATTAGAGCATGGTCACCGTTGTAAGGGGAGGGAAGGATTTTGTCTACCATCTAAGCATTTAAATGTTATATCTTCTTCATCTGACAGCCTCACTTGAATGCTTATGATCTGCCTTGACTGTGGGAATCTTCTTTAAACCCTAAAATTTGGTTTTTGGACTTTGCTTTAAGTAGGAGTAAGAGTGGGAGAGACGGAAAGGCATTGCCACAGCTTGATTTTCGGAAAGCAATGAAACCAAAGCCAACTCAAGGTGACTTGGGAGAAAGGGCAGGTGTTCCAGGAGCAGTCATGTATGGACCTGAGAGTGCATCATCTTATAAAGGTATTGCCTTAATGATTTTGTTTTTAAAAATCAAGATGTAAAACCCATTTCTTCCCTTCTTCAGCAATTGTGCATAGTAATTATTTTTAATTGAACAACTTCCTGTCCCCCGCCCGCACCCCCTCACACACAAGCAACCAAAACTTGGAAGCATAGCAATTTCTTAGAATCAGTTTTTGCCAAAAGCCTGATCTAAGGTGGATAGGGAATTTAGGATTGCTCCTGGGAACCCAGAAATTAAGAGGTTACTCTGTGGAATGTAAAGACATCATCAATTCTCTTGTCAAATAAACAAAATGTGTGTCTAGTTTTATTGTGAGATGAGATATGTTCCTTGCTTATTTGGCTCCCAAGAAGAAATGTTTCTTCTCATTATGGATACCCCCTCACACACAAATCCTGAAACATATTTGTGCTTCGATGTGGAACAAAAATATTCATTAGAAGAATGACAACCTTTTGCCCTGCCTTTCTAAATCCATCATCTATCTCAATAATAGAAACTATTTTTCCTCTCTAATTTTTTCCTCCCAGACCCAATTCTCTGTCTTTTTGTTTCCTTTATTATCTATGAAGCATAGTCCAGAAAGGGAAAAGTGAATAGCACAGAGATAAATAATAGCTTGGAATTAATCCCTTATATATATAATGAATAAATGTATAATACAATAAAAAAGAATCTTCTGTTCTATCATCTCAAGTCCTTGAGTTTCTGGGCATTTTAGAAAAAAAAATGGGATGTAAAGAATATTTTACAGGCATTGTATGTGAATAGCCTATATATATACACCAGCAGCTTAGGGTATGACAGGAACTACAGAAATTCAAAATGATTTCTTAATGCTTAAGATTTATACTCTCAAATAAATGCCATGAATTTCAATTCCATGGTTTTAAAAATTACATCAAATTTAGCTTTCTGTTAAAATTCTAGCCTTGTAGCAAATGACCTTAAAAACATGTCAATATTTATTTGATGTAGGATAATTTTAAGAATGTTTATCCCAAATGGGTTAACTATGTTCAGGAAAGGCCTCAGGGCATGCATTTATAGGAATATATCAGATGGCCTTGCCAACATTCTACACTTTAAAATACCCCTGGGTTTCACTTATATGAAAAAAGGTCATTTAAAATAATAAATAGTCTAAGCTTATGGTCATGCTGAGATTAGAACATTCATATCTCTCACCCTAAGAACACTTATTACTATTCTACCAAAGACCAAGGACCAACCCAGCAAATGTAAAATGTGCAATAGAGCATAATCATAATCTTTATATTACAATTTATAGGTTATTGAGAAATTTACCTTAACTACCTTATTTGGACAAAATGTGTATCAGGGTGTCACTGTGAGTCCCAAGAGCTCTTGCCAGTTCTGCCACTGATAGAAACCTCAGTTTACCTCCTTTAAAATCTGTCTTTACCTTCAGGGAAAGATCAACTTAAATAGCACGTGTGGGCTTCCCAGGTGGCACTGGTGGTAAAGAATCCGCCTGCCAATTCAGGAGACATAAGAGACACAGGTTCAATCCCTGGGTTTGGAAGATCCCCAGGAGGAGGGCATGGCAACCCAATCCAGTATTCTTGCCTGGAGAATCCCATGGACAGGGAAGCCTGGAGGGCTACAGTCCATAGGGTCACAGTCTGACACAACTGAAGTGACTTAGCACACATGTATGTCCATAGACCAGGGAGAAGGAGATGAGATGAAGAATATTTGTACTTATTAAGTGACCACTAGACATTTGGTGCTAGAGATGCAAAGGTGAGGAATTTCATCTTTGTCTGAAAACCTTAGAAAGTCAATGAAAGCATTTTAAACAAGGTGAGTGGATCATTGTAATTAGTTTTTGCAGTTTTCTGAGTGCAGCAGGAAGAATACCTCCCTTTCAGTCCTCACATCCAGTAGATCATCAGTTATCAGTAATAGCTCCTACGTATCTCCTCCCTTTTCCATTCTCCCTGCCCCTGAACAAGCTTGCATTTTTCACCTGTTCTCACGTGAAAGATACTGGGAACCTGTTTCTAACCCCATCTGCCTGAATCCCTCCTCTAGCTGCAGCAACACTGGTATTTCCAAATTCTAGTCTACTCCATTTGAAGTAGTTCTCAGATTTCGTAGAGTCCAAATTCTTTGACAAACCAGGATACTTCATTGCCTGAAGCCACTGGTCTTGGTCCACAGAAGTTCCTGAACCTTCACACTTAATACCTAATACCATGTCTCCTTGGTCTGGAGATTTTATCTCCCCGACTCTCTCCTGCACTCTTGCTGAGCCCTACTCATCCTTCCAAACTTCTTAACAGAAATGTTATTCCTCTGAGAAGGTCTAGAGAAGAACTGTTTTTTTGTTGTTTTTTTCTTCTTCTTCTCTGTTCTTGGGAGAGTATATTTCTGTTACTCTCAACTCATAGTTAGAGGCTAAGCAGACCTGAGCTGATTTGTGCTGGTGGTACTGGTTGTGGTGGGGGTGCTGCTGGTACTGGTGGTGCTGGTGGGGATGGTGGGGTTACTGGGAGTTTTGGTGGTGGGGGACCCACACCTGTCCTTTTTGATGAGCCTTCTTTTTTTCTCTCTCTCCACCTCAGAAAGTAACATCTCTTTTGGCAAAATCAGAAGCCAAACCAAACAAGATCCCCCTTGAAGATGCTCCCAAGCTGACTTGAAAAAATGCAAAAATAAGACACTGAAAGTTTCAGGAGGGATGAGAAGTGCCTTCAGTTCTCTAGTAAATTAGATAGGGTGATCCTTGTCTATGCAAAGACTGGAGTAGGGAGGAAATGGTGATGAAGACATAATTAGTTCTCAGTCAGTTACACAGAGTGATCAGAGGCCACACTTTTCATAATCACATATTTTTGTACTATGATCCCATGTATCTTTATCACATCTATCTATAGGGAGCTTCATCAGTGGCTCAGCGGTAAAGAATCCACCTTCAGTGCAGGAGACACAAGAGATACTGGTTTGATCTCTGGGTCGGGAAGATCATCTGGAGGAGAAAATGGCCACTCCAGTATTCCTGTCGGGAAAATCCCATGGATAGAGAGACCTGGCAGGCTACAGTCCAGAAGGTGGCAAAGAGTCAAACATAACTGAGCAACTGAGCATGTAAACATCTACAGTAGATATACATATCAGTTCAGTTCAGTTGCTCAGTCGTGTCCAGCTCTTTGTGACCCCATGGACTGCAGCACGACAGGCCTCCCTGTCCATTGCCAACTCCCAGAGTTTACTCAAACTCATGTCCGTTGAGTCGGTGATGCCATCCAACCGTCTCATCCTCTGTCATCCCCTTCTCCTCCTGAGTTCAATCTTTCCCAGGATCAGGGTCTTTTCAAATGAATCAGTTCTTTGCATCAGGTGGCCAATGTATTGGAGTTTTAGCTTCAGCATCAATCTTTCCAGTGACTATTCAGGACTGGTTTCCTTTAAGATGGACTGTTGGATCTCCTTGCAATCCAAGGGACTCTCAGGAGTCTTCTCCAACACCACAGTTCAAAAGCATCAATTCTTCAGCACTCAACTTTCTTTTTGGTCCAACTCTCTCATCCATACATGACTACTGGAAAAACCATAGCTTTGACTAGATGGACCTTTGTTGGCAAAGAATTTTGAATATGCTGTCTAGGTGGGTCATAACTTTTCTTCCAAGGAGCAAGCGTCTTTTAATTTCATGGCTGCAGTCACCATCTGCAGTGATTTTGGAGCCCCAAGTTGGCCTCTGTTTCCGCTGCTTCCCCATCTATTCGCCATGAAGTGATGGGACCAGATGCCATGATCTTAGTTTTCTGAATGTTGAGTTTTAAGCCAACTTTTTCACTCTCCTCTTTCACTTTCATCAAAAAGCTCTTCAGTTCTTCTATGCTTTCTGCCATAAGAGTGGTTTCACCTGCATATCTGAGGTTCAGCTCAGTTCAATTCAGTCGCTCAGTCGTGTCCGACTCTTTGTGACCCCATGAATCGCAGCACACCAGGCCTCCCTGTCCATCACCATCTCCCGGAGTTCACTCAGACTCACGTCCATCGTGTCCATGATGCCATCCAGCCATCTCATCCTGGGTCGTCCCCTTCTCCTCCTGCCCCCAATCCCTCCCAGCATCAGAGTCTTTTCCAATGAATCAACTCTTCGCATGAGGTGGCCAAAGTACTGGAGTTTCAGCTTCAGCATCATTCCTTCCAAAGAAATCCCAGGACTGATCTCCTTCAGAATGGACTGGTTGGAACTCCTTGCAGTCCAAGGGACTCTCAAGAGTCTTCTCCAACACCACAGTTCAAACGCATCAATTCTTTGGCGCTCAGCCTTTTTCACAGTCCAACTCTCATATCCATACATGACCACAGGAAAAACCATAGCCTTGACTAGACGGACCTTAGTCGGCAAAGTAATGAGTTTATATATATATATATTTATAGTTGAAGATAGATCCAACTGTGTGGTCATATCATCAAAATGTATATTATGAAACAAAATTGGAAATAAATAAATCTTTTGGCATTTCCAAAGAGACCATGAATTTTATTTTAAAAATTTCTTAAATAAGCATACTTTGTTTTAAGGATTTATTGCCACTGTTTTCTCCACATCCAGCATTCCATTGTCTGGATTAGCCTGCAGTGGCAGAGTAAAATACTACTGTTTGTTAATTTGGCAGTGATGTGATCCCTAAAGAGTTTCAAAATTATTTTTTGTCACTCTATATTTAATAACTTTCAGAGTCTTCTCTTAAGACAAATGCTAATGATAAAACATTTGACTGCAGACATTAAAATTTAATATGTTGTTATGAAATAACAAGAATAATTTTCTTGTGTAATTCACAAACTGATTTTGAAAGCTTTTCTATAGAAAATTTCAGAAATCTTTTCAATATTTGTAGAATGCTTTAAAGAAGAGTATAATTTCCTTCAAAAAACTAACTTGAAAAATAATAACTCTATATTAGTGAGATATTTTTAAACAAAAGTCTTACTTTAAACTTACATCTAATAACCATGGATAAAAAATACCATGGTTAAAAATATCTTTAAGAATACGAAAGTGTTGGTTGCTCTGTCAGGTCTGACTCTTTGCTACACCATAGACTACATCCCGCCAGTCTCCTCTGTCCATGGATTCTCCAGGCAAGAATACTGGAGTGGGTTCCCATTTTCTTCTCCAGAGGATCTTCCCGACCCAGGGATCGAACCCTGGTCTCCTGCATTACGGGCAGATTCTTTACCATTTGAGCTACCTACGAAGCATATTTATGAACAAAATACTAGCTCAGTTCAGCTCAGTCACTCAGTAGTGTCCAAGTCTTTGTGACCCCTGAATCGCAGCATACCAGGCCTCCCTGTCCATCACCAACTCCCGGAGTTCACTCAGACTCATGTCCATCAAGTCAGTGATGCCATCCAGCCATCTCATCCTCTGTCGTCCCCTTCTCCTTCTGCCCCCAATCCCTCCCAGCATCAGAGTCTTTTCCAATGAGTCAACTCTTCACATGAGGTGGCCAAAGTATTGGAGTTCCAGCTTCAGCATCAGTCCTTCCAATGAACACCCAGGAGTGATCTCCTTTAGGATGGACTGGTTCGATCTCCTTGCAGTCCAAGGGACTCTCAAGAGTCTTCTCCAACACCACAGTTCAAAAGCATCAATTCTTTGGCACTCCGCTTTCTTCACAGTTCAACTCTCACATCCATACATGACCACAGGAAAAACCATAGCCTGACTAGACGGTCCTTTGTTGGCAAAGTAATGTCTCTGCTTTTTAATATGCTATCTAAGTTGGTCATAACCTTTCTTCCAAGGAGCAAGCGTCTTTTAATTTCATGGCTGCAATAATCATCTGCAGTGATTTTGGAGCCCCCAAAAATAAAGTCTGACGCTGTTTCCCCATCTATTTCCCATGAACTGATGGAACCAGATGCCATGATCTTCATTTCCTGAACGTTGAGCTTTAAGCCAACTTTTTCATTCTCCTCTTTCACTTTCATCAAGAGGCTTTTTAGCTCCTCTTCACTTTCTGCCATAAGGGTGGTGTCATCTGCATATCTGAGGTTATTGATATTTCTCCCAGCAATCTTGATTCCAGCTTGTATTTCTTCCAGCCCAGCGTTTCTCATGATGTACTCTGCATATGAGTTAAATAAGCAGGGTGACAATATACAGCCTTGACGTACTCCTTTCCTATTTGGAACCAGTCTGTTGTTCCATGTCCAGTTCTAACTGTTGCTTCCTGACCTGCATACAGATTTCTCAAGAGGCAGGTCAGGTGGTTTCTGACCAAATTCTGATTGTGTTTAAGACAAAAATGATTGATGTTTTATTGGACTCTGGGCTATTAGATTTAGCTGCCCAGGAAGTTTTCCTGTCTCTCTTCTTAAATAACAGAACTTACTGCATGATTCAATTTGATCCAAGGGCTAAATCCTCTTAACAGCGAGATGGCACATGACCTCAAAAGGAACCATCCCTATTTTCCCCAGGATTATGAGAGTGAAATGAAGAAACAAAAAATGATGATAATAATTCTTTCTACTGGAGTTTCTAAGATAAAGCTGTTGGTGACCATCTTCCAAAGTATAAGGGGTGGGGGGGTGGAGGGGAATCTATCTGGGAGAGACAGAAAGAGGGAGAGAGGCTTGGTGAGATTGAGTTTCTGACTTAAAAGGTTCCAAAAAGGAAGTAACAGCAGGACTACATCCACTTTTTCATGTGGGAATTGGGGAAGTGGCATCTCCAGAGAAAAAATCAGGAAGGTGATCTAGTCAAATGTACTTGTAAACACTTGAAGACTGACCTTCAGGAAAACATGTAAATAATGTAGGTGAATCTTCATCTACATAACGTCTTTAAAAGGATTATGATCTATGTAGGATCACCTATCAAAACTGGAATATACAGATTTATGGCTCCCCATAAAATCTCATGTAAGTTATGTAACTATTTGGGTACAAAACAGACATGTTTCGTAACCAAAAAGTATTCTTTTGTGTGAGTAATTTAACCTCATGAGTTATTTACAGACCTCGGATATAATCCAGGCCAGAGGATATCCAAGTGTGATAACAAAAAACTGCATTTATTTTTATCTCCTTATTTGCAGTTTTTTGCAAGAAATTGAAAAGGAAAAATACCTGCTTTTTTCATTTAAAAAAAATTTATATACAGTAAAATAATTACTTTATGGCCTTAAGTTCTCTGTTTGACAAAAACGTAGTTTATATTTACTGCCACAATCACACTAGAATATTGACGGTTAAACTACAAAAAAGGAGGAAACACTCAAAATCAAGAAAAGATGTGTCTAAAAGAAGATCCAACCAGTCCATCCTAAAGGAGATCACTCCTGGGTGTTCATTGGAAGGTCTGATGTTGAAGCTGAAACTCCAATACTTTGACCACCTGATGCGAAGAGCTGACTCATTTGAAAAGACCCTGATGCTGGGAAAGATTGAGGGCAGGAGGAGAAGGGGACAACAGAGGATGAGATGGTTGGATGGCATCACCAACACAATGGACATGGGTTTAAGTGGACTCTGGTAGTTGATGATGGACAGGGAGGCCTGGCGTGCTGCGATTCATGGGGTCGCAAGGAATCAGACATGACTGAGCGACTGAACTGAACTGAACTGAAAAATATAAAATTAAGTTTGTTATAGAATGATTCAAAACAACATTGATAAATATTTGAGGTAAACTTTTGGCAAAATAAATGAAGATATTCAATATTGGGTTGCAACTGTGAATTCACTAATATTTTAAGATGAATAATTTTCAGTAAAATAAAAAATTTAACATGGCATTTGTCTAGCGAACGAAAGCTACAATTCAGATAGAAGGAAATGACACCAAAGGGTGAAAGAAAAATCACTCTGGTTTGGGGACAAAACTTAATCTTGTTCTTTATATCAGCCACTGATCAAGAAGGTTCATCTAATGTTTTAAAAACTAGATATCAATGAAATAAACCACATCTTGGAACATACTGAAGATGATACATTATCTTCTCATTGATCAGGAGCTTTGGGGTCAGCGACTCTCTGGTCTTCCTCCTGCAAAGCAGATTCTGGGAGAAGGGGAGTAGAAAGAATCAATCACTTGGGCTGATTCAGGGAAAAGAAGAATCAGTGTGAGAAACCAAAACAGATGCCTAAATGCATACCTTGGCATAGAGTCAAGGCCAACTACAGCTGCAATTCATCACCAGTTCCTTAATCCAAAGCCATGTGCAGTAGGACGGTGTAACACTTCAAAGAACTGTTCATTTTAGGAGTTGGAACCAAAATGCCAATTCTCTTTAACTTTGTGTTTCTACTAACAGCCTTTCTAAGTTACAGAGGAAGAATCTCGGCATCCAAGACAAACCCGAAGAGCAGAACTTGTGAAGGGCAGAACCCACAGCAGCCCTGAGGATCTTGGTGGCAGGAACTGATGACTTCTAAAACAGATAGATCAGATCCAACAGTTCTTTGCACTTGCATCACCTTCCTCAAAGTCCTAAGAGCAGGACTCTAGCTGGTCTAGTCTGAACCTTGTGCCTTCTCCAATTTTCTGTAGAAAGACTTGATCAACAATTTCATCATGTCTCCTCAAATGGAAAAGATATAATTCCTCTAAAGTGGGCCAGGGTTTTTGTAGCGGAGGAAAGGATGAGAACACTGCAAGGTAAAAATCCCAGCCAGAGCCATCAGACCTCTTTATTTAGCATATATCAAATTAATTTCTATTTTGAGCTTCATTCCACCATATCAGTTCAGTTCAGTTCAGTTCAGTTATCAGTTCAGAAAACAGTTATTTCTTGGAGTTTCTCCATGCACAAGCATTTTGCTACTATTCCCATTTTCCTGCATCACCAAAGCCCAGATTCTGGTCTGCTGTCTTCATAGATCACTTGGAGAATCCTGTAATTTTTGTCCACATGTCTGCTTTCTGCCAGCTCTTTGTCACTTCCAACCCAGGTTATGCATATGGAAATCATTAATGAGGTGA
Organism: Redunca redunca; assembly: GCA_006410935.1. Taxonomy (NCBI): domain Eukaryota; kingdom Metazoa; phylum Chordata; class Mammalia; order Artiodactyla; family Bovidae; genus Redunca; species Redunca redunca. The sequence continues at coordinate 259,568 of SJYQ01091777.1, read as the reverse complement.
CTGGGATTCCAACTTCCCAACGTTCTGTGCAGCCAGCCCCCCTGGAGTCATGTTTAATGCTGGCATTTTTTGTCAGGGAGGAACGTTCAGGTCTCTTTTCTTGATAAAACCTTCAGACTGCAAACACTGTTGCAATCCATCAGAACCTTTGCAAAAACTGCAGGAAATCTTTCTCGCCTTGTGTTTCTTCTAAATCATTTCACCCACACACATTCACTTTGCCTTTCTAGCAACTTTACAAGCCCTCTAATTATCCTGAGGGCTTAGATTTTGAGTAAAGAAAGGCAAGACATGTGCAGGTTACTAGTGCTTTCCATTCTAACCAGACTCCCAACCCTGCCCCCACCTCCAACAGCCACTGAAAAAAGCAGAGCTGAGTCTAGGTTAAGCTTGGATGGAGGCAGTGGAGGGAGGGAGAGAGAGAAAGATAGGGACATTGTTAAAGAAAAGATGTGGGGAGAAAGCCACAAAAATTATCTGAAAAGATGATGATCTAATCACACCAAGATCAAGGATTAGCACTTCTGGCAGATAGGAAATGACCTGGCAGTATTCCAAGGATGGAGCGCAGAGGCTTTGCACAGCCTTTAAGTAATCCCAGCTCAGGCTCACAAGGGCAAACTGGGTTCATTTAAAAGGGCAGACACTATATCAGAAGCCCCAGGAGAGAATTAAGGTTTTTTCCTGGTAGCCTGTGAAGGAAGCTCTTCTCTTTTCATTTTCATAAGGGGTTTATATGTGTGTGAAGATGTGTGTGTGCGCGCGCACACGCACGCCCATGCATGGTTCAGGAAAAGGGATGTGTAGGGGGAAGGGAAAGAAAAGTGCTTATTGCTCCTATATTTTATATCTCCTTTTTGAGTATGTGAGGTTATCTTACATAATATTGGGTTGGCCAAAAAATTTCATTCAGGTTTTTCGTAAGCTGTTAGATTTTTCAGTTAACTTTCTGTCAGCATCTGCCACATTGGAAGTGTGTCATTTAGAGTGTGCAATATGTGCATTTCAAATGGTACGTCCTGTGAGCAATCAAGTTTTGTAAAGCCATGTGCTTATGGGAATTGGGATGGCAACGCTTCATTGCTTTTTACGGTCTACACAGATGTAGCCATTCTTCCGCAGCGGCCATTCTAATTTATCTAAGAACAAATTCAGAATAAGATAATCCTCCTGATCACGTAAAGAGGAAGTAAAACACTACTGGGTAATTGGATGACCAGCTTGCATTTGTCTGCAAAGATCCCCTGGAGAAGGGATAGGCTACCCACTCCAGTATTCATGGGCTTCCCTCATGGCTCAGATGGTAAAGAATCCTCCTGCAATGTGCGAGACCTGGGTTCAATCCCTGGGTTGGGAAGACCCCCTCGAGGAGGGCATGGCAACCCACTCCAGTATTCTTGCCTGGAGAACCCATGACAGCGGAACGTGGCAGGCTGTTGTCCATGGGGTCACGAAGAGTCAGACACGACAGAGCGACCAAGCACAGCCCAGAGTCCTCACCTTACCACCCTCTCCCAATCGAGTAAATCCTTTTGGGGGGCATTGCCCAGGCACCTCTGCCTCCCTCTGCAGTGTTTCAACCAGACAGGCTCCTCTCTCCTTCCTGGCTCCTACGTCCTATACTGATTTTATTTGTGCCACATTTATTTACTCTAACAGCAGATGCTCTGCCAGGCTGGTCACTGCTGTTAGAGCTGCCTTATAACAGGTAAAGGCAGCAGAGAGTCCGGGGTGAGGTGTTTGCCACAAAACAGAATCTCTGGGCGGTAGTGGTGGGGGGAGCCTCTTGATTAAAGTCTAAATTTGTGAAGACAAGGATATTGTCTTCCTTGTCGTCAAATCCCCCATGACTGGAACGGTGCCTGGTACATAGCAGGTGTGAAGCTGAATCCAGCCAGCCTCTATATCCTGAAAGTGTGAAAGTGTTGGTCACTCAGTCGTGTCTGACTCTTTGCGACTCCATGGACTGTAGCCCATCAGGCTCCTCTGTCCATGGGATTCTCCAGGCAAGAGTACTGGAGTGGGTTGTCATCTGCCTCCAAAGGATCTTCCTGACCCAGGGATCAAACCTGAGTCTCCCACATTGCAGGCAGATACTTTACAGTCTGAGCCACCAGGGAAGCCAGGAAAGTCTATTTCCTGACACCAAATTAATTCTCAGAGACAGAGTTTGGGGTGAAGTAAAAAGAATAGATTTATTGCTTTTCTAGGCAAAGTGGGGCCACAGCAAGCTAATACCCTCAAAACTGTGTGTCCTAACCTAGAGGGAGTAGTGAGGAGTTTTATCATAATGGCTCAAACAGATGTGATCAGCTCGTCGACATTCTTCTGATTGGTTGGTGGCGAGGTAAGTGGGAGTCAGCATCATCAACCTTCTGGTTACAACTGGTCTGGGGTCTACATACTGATGGGCAGCCACTGTTAACTTCTTCCACCTGGTGGGATTAACTGTAAAACAGCTCAAAGATATTGGTATATAGAGCCCTTGAGGGGGAAGCAGGACTCTATGGGCTTCCCAGGTGGATCAAGTGGTTAAGAATTCACCTACAATTCAGAAGATGGAGGTTCAATCCCTGGGTCAGGAAGATCCCCTGGAGGAGGAAATGGCAACCTACTCCAGTATCCTCTCCTGGGAAATTCCATGGACAGAGAGCCTACTAGGCTAGAGTCCATGGGTCACTAAAAGTCTGACATGACTGAGCACGTACTCATTACCGTCACTACCAGGACTCTACTCCTATTGTTTCTTGACTGTTCCTCCCTACTCTCTCAATCTCCACCCTTCCCTAATTAGCCTTGTTTGAACCTGCCTGCTGGAACTCAGGGGAATTCACGGAGGCTGAATGAGGCCTATTTCCTGTAATCAAGAAATGGGGGACACAGGAAGGTTTTTGTGCCTAGGAGTCCCATAGGGTCCTGTTGGGTATCAGGTGCCCCACAAATAATCATTAAAGGCAAGAAGGAAGGAACAGAATTTGACTCACTATCTAAACACCCAGGAGATGTGTCAGATTGTTGGAGAAGCAGAAGCAAAGAGCCTGAGATGATGCAGAGCAGGGTATGCCTGTAAGAGAAAAATGAGGGACTAAATTAGAGCAAATACCATGAGGCAGGGAAGGAAACAAGTACATCAAAAAGCAGTGTCAACCACTCATTCATTCAGTATGCAAAGGTGTACTGAATGCTTCCTACCTGCCAGGTCCTATTCTAACAGCTAACATACTGTAGTGAATAAACCTGACACAAACCCCTGCCCTCACGGATTACAGTACATGGGGGGCAGATGATAAATAAGTAAGATACATGAATAAAATATATAGTTTGTTAGGGAATTCCCTGGTGGTCCAGTGGTTAGGACTCTGTGTCTTCCCTGCCAAGGGCCCAGGTTCCATTCCTGGTCAAGAAACTAAGATCCCACAAGCCATGCAGCCCAGACAAATGTGTATATATATTATATCATGAATGGCATATACATATATATGTAGTTGTATATGGTTACATAATTATAGTTATATATGTATTAATATATAGTTCATTAAGTGATAAGTGTTAAGAAGAACTCTAAAAGCAGGGAAGATTAACATAAAGCATAGGAGGAACCGCAGTTTTAGATAAGGAGGCCACATCAGGTGTTACAGAGTGATTTGTGAGTAAATCCAGAAGAAATGAGACGATTCTTGTAGCTACCTGGCAGTAGAGCCTTCAGCCAGAGAATGGCAAGTGCAAAGGCCCTGAGGTAGAAACTTGCCTGGCATGTTTGAAGAAAAGATAGGGGGCTATTTCAGAGGGAGTAGAGAGGAAGGAAGTAGGAGGTGAGGTCAGAAAGAGAAAAGGATGCCATAGCATTAGGTCAGAAAGGTCTAATTCCACATGGCAGTGTTGTGGGTGAGAGGAGGGTGAGGTTTCTGTCCTGAGTGAGATGGGAAGGAAGCCACTGTTGGTCTCTTCTCACTCTCTCACCTTAGAACCATCCCACCTGTTCCGAAGGCCTGGAACACTCTACCCCTGAGCTTTGCCTGACCAATGTCTGTGCATCCTCTGGTCCCTTGTCAGTTTCTTGGAGGGGAGGGTCTTTCCTATCTAACCTATACTTCTCACCATGGTCAACTGGCCATTCTCCCTACCAGCTGCTTTCCTTCAATGCACTAATCACAAACTAGCATTACATGCAGAGAAGGCAATGGCACCCCACTCCAGTACTCTTGGCCTGGCAAATCCCATGGACAGAGGAGCCTGGTGGGCTGCAGTCCATTGGGGTCGCTAAGAGTCAGACAGGACTGAGCGACTTCCCTTTCACTTTTCACTTTCATGCATTGGAGAAGGAAATGGCAACCCACTCCAGTGTTCTTGCCTGGAGAATCCCAGGGACGGGGGAGCCTGGTGGGCTGCCGTCTCTGGGGTGGCACAGAGTCGGACACGACTGAAGCGACTTAGCAGCAGCAGCAGCATTACATGCATATTTGTATACCATCTGCTTCTCTCCCCAGGTTCTCTATAACCTCTGTGAAGCATAAATTGCTACAGTTGATTCATGACTGAACACTCTGTGAAAAGTGAAAGTGAAAGCCACTCAGTCTTGCCTGACTCTTCGAAAACCTTCTCCAGGCCAGAACACTGGAGCCTTCCCTTCTCCAAGGGATCTGTGCCAAACCAGGAATCGAACCCAGGTCTCCTGCACTGCAGACAGATTCTTTACCAGTTGAGCCACAAGGAACACTCTGTAAATTTAGGTAATGAGACTTCCCTACTGGCTCAGATGGTAAAGTATCTGCTTGCAGTGTGGGAGACCCAGGTTTGATCCCTAGGTCGGGAAGATCCCCTAGAGGAGGGAACGGCAACCCGCTCCAGTATTCTTGCCTGGAGAATCCCATGGACAGAGGAGCCTGGTGGGCTACAGTCCGTTGGAGTCACAAAGAGTTGGACAGGACTGAAGTGACTGAGCACACACTCTGATCAAGATAATTGTATGTAGAAAACGTTCATTGTTTGTTTGTTTGTTTGTTCCTGCTTGTTCAGTTGACAGTTGTTGGACATTTTACTCCTTTAATCAGTGTCTTCTCTTTTCAAAATGAGACCCACATGTAAGTGCTTAAGAAGCCCCGATATAGATTGACATGTTGGTCCACCTAAATCCTGGGGAAATCAGTATAGGAAA
>SJYQ01091777.1:231944-244627 GCA_006410935.1 Redunca redunca | reverse complement strand
GATGCCATGATCTTTGTTTTCTGAATGTTGAGCTTTAAGCCAACTTTTTCGCTCTCCTCTTTCACCTTCATCAAGAGGCTTTTTAGCTCCTCTTCACTTTCTGCCATAAGGGTGGTGTCATCTGCATATCTGAGGTTACTGATATTTCTCCCGGCAATCTTGAATCCAGCTTGTGTTTCTTCCAGTCCAGCGTTTCTCATGATGTACTGGCTACAGTCCACAGGGTCACAAACAGTCAGACATGACTGAAGCAACCGAGCATGCATGCACTAAGAGCATATAATGAAAATATGATTTAAGTATTTTAACTCACTCTAACCACCCTTATGGCAGAAAGTGAAGAGGAACTAAAAAGCCTCTTGATGAAAGTGAAAGAGGAGAGTGAAAAAGTTGGCTTAAAGCTCAACATTCAGAAAACAAAGATCATGGCATCTGGTCCCATCCCTTCATGGGAAAAAATGGGGAAACAGTGGAAAGTGTCAGACTTTAGTTTTGGGGGCTCCAAAATCACTGTAGATGGTGACTGCAGCCATGAAATCAAAAGACGCTTACTTCTTGGAAGAAAAGTTATGACCAACCTAGACAGCATATTCAAAAGCAGAGACATTACTTTGCCGACTAAGGTCCGTCTAGTCAAGGCTTTGGATTTTCCAGTGGTCATGTATGGATGTGAGAGTTGGACTGTGAAGAAGGCTGAGTGCCGAAGAATTGATGCTTTTGAACTGTGGTGTAGGAGAAGAGGCTTGAGAGTCCCTTGGACTGCAGGGAGATCCAACCAGTCCATTCTGAAGGAGATCAGCCCTGGGTGTTCTTTGGAAGGAATGATGCTGAAGCTGAAACTCCAATACTTTGGCGACCTCATGCGAAGAGTTGACTCAATGGAAAACACTCGGATGCTGGGAGGGATTGGAGGCAGGAGGAGAAGGGGACGACAAAGGATGAGATGGCTGGATGGCATCACTGACTCGATGGACGTGAGTCTGAGTGAACTCCGGGAGCTGGTGATGGACAGGGAGGCCTGGCATGCTGCGATTCATGGGGTCACAAAGAGTCGGACACAACTGAGCGACTGAACTAAACTGAACTGAATCAGGGCTAGATGATCACAGTAAAAGAGGCACCTAGGCAGGATAGGAACCATACCCACCAGTGACAAGCTTTACAGGGGGCATTGAGATCTTTCTGAAACCTGAAAAAAATGACTGGCTCCAAAGTATGGGGGGGTGGAGTTTGACACTATTTAATTGAATATCTACAAAATAAAACTTGCTGTCAACTAGTCAATAGCACTTTGGTTTTGGGGGGTTTTGTTTTTGTTTTTTTAGTTATGTGTCAGTTGTATTTAATAGGGGATGTGGATACATTTTAAGAAGTTTCATTTAAGGTGGAATAGAGCCTCAAAAGTCACCATCTCTCCATGTGCTCAGAGAAGGTCTTAAAGCAGTCCTAAGAGGCGCATGGAAACAGATTAACTGAGGGAAGCACAGACTCGGTTCTCCCATACCCTCACTCACGGGCAAGCAGTGAGAATTCCTACTCCTTCCACCCCACCCCACACTTTTCTTTCTCCAAATACATTTTACTGAGTTCACGGATAAGGAGATTCCACTGTAAGGGTCGGTTTTCACGTTCAGTTCAGTTCAGTTGCTCATTCGTGTCTGACTCTTTGCGACCCCATGAATCGCAGCACGCCAGGCCTCCCTGTCCATCACCAACTCCCGGAGTTCACTCAGACTCACGTCCATCGAGTTGGTGATGCCATCCAGCCATATCATCCTCGGTCGTCCCCTTCTCCGCCTGCCCCCAATCCCTCCCAGCATCCGAGTCTTTTCCATTGAGTCAACTCTTCGCATGAGGTGACCAAAATAGACCACTATAAAGAAGGAAATCTCTCCCAAGAAACATCTTTGTTAGTGTTGGTTGAGTACCACCCTTCTCCCAGGACTACCCTAGATGGCCTGGAGGGAAGGCGGTGGTGTTCTCTTGTAAGCCTCCCTCCCACAAACCAGTCTTTCCAGGTATATATTGAAAGTGCTTTCTCCTTGCTTCCTACATAGACTTTGTGTGTACTTGTCATGATATTTACACAACTATGTTAAAATTGCATTTTTGTTCATTTGTTTCTTCCAGAAGACCCTTGCTTACTTGAAGAAGGGTTATATCTTATTCTTTGTAGTCTCAGGCTTCCCTGGTGGTTCAGATGGTAAAGAATCCACCTGCAATGCAGGAAATCTGGGTTCAGTCCCTGAGTCAGAAAGATCCCCTGGAGAAGGGAATGGCTACCCACTCCACTATTCTTACCTGGAAAATCCCATGGACAGAGGAGCCTGTCGAGCTACAGTCCATGGGGTCACAAAGAGTTGGACACGACTGAGTGACTGACATTTTCACTACTTGTCATGTTTTCTTCGTATTCTCAGCTTCTAACACAACGGTTGGTATGTAATATCCATTAATAAGTGTTTCAGGCAAAAAAAAAAGTCTTGACGCTTCATATCTTGGGCATAAACTTATCCAACTGGGTGGAGAGAGTCAGAGTGGAGACATTGCTATCATTTTGACAGCACCACCTAACAATCAAGTTTTAGCAAGGATGAATATTCAGTTATTCTCTGGAACACTCTGAAGCCAGTTGACATACAAGGCAATTTGTCATTTGTTTCTTGTGGCCATTTCCAAAATGAGATTATTTACTGACTGTTCCAATACACCTGTATGGAAAGTGAAAGTCGCTCAGGCATATCGACCCATGGACTATACTGTCCATGGAATTCTCCAGGCCAGAATACTGGAGTGGGTAGCCTTTCTCTTCTCCAGAGGATCTTCCCAACTCTTGGATAGAACCCAGGTCTCCCACATTGCAGACAGATTCTTTACCAGCTGAGCCACAAGCCTATATGGAAGATGCTCAACATTCCCACCACAATGGAGATAAAGTTTTAGAAATCAAAATAAAAGTTATTACTTATCTTAGGAAAAAACAAGTTATTTTTTACTGCTTTAATCATAGACTCTCCTTTGCAAAGGCAGAAAAAGTAATCTTTATAGATTTCACTTTCCTAAGTGAAGAATAGGCACTATATCACAATAATAGAAATAACAAGTTTGAATTAAGGGAGTTCCTTTTTTTTTCAAACTGATGTGTAAAAATGGATTCTGACAGCTCTGATAATCTAGAGGCAACCTTCAGCCATTCAAGCATTATATGGTGATTTATGTCACAATAAAAAATCTTCTACAGGTGTCCTAAGACATGAAGTAAATGTCTTATATATGATAAAGTTCCTCAAAATAACTGAGAAATTACCGGCTACTTGGTCGAAAGTGCAGTCATCAATGTACTGCATATCGTCTGACTTATAACTGTTACAAATATTTATAATAATGGAATATACTGTTTAACACGATGAAGCCTGAAAAGGCTCATTAACTCTAAATTTGATTCGGTAACTCCATTTCTTCTCATTTGCAGATTCAGGATTCTGTAGTTCTGTAACATTAGTTTAATTATATGAGCTGTGAACCATCCTTAAATCTAGATTCCTGTTTAGTTTAGTGAAAAATAAATATTAATGTTGAGATTCTTATTTCTAAATGTTTTTCTGAAGAAATTCACATATCTCCTGTATTTTTCTTCTTGGGATTTCTAGACTACAGCACATATGCAAAATTGTAGAATCATAGAAATTCAATTGAGGACTTTGGTGGTAACAGAGCTTAGAAACATGTGTTGAATGAGTCAAGACAATGATATGCTAAGTAGTTCTTATATAGACACCAGAACAATAATTATGTTTATAAATGTCAAAAAGGAAAGAATGGCAAGTATTACAACAAAATGGAGGTTAGACCTAAAAGGTGAAAATGGATAAAATAATCATCAGAGACTTGAATTTATAACTTAAGGAAAGTAGATCCAAACCTGAATAGATCTCTCACAGGAAGATGAGAATATTGGAATACAGGAGCAAATGTACTTCAAAAGATGTCTTGCTCACTCTGGCTTTCTCATGAATCCCAGGCCAGACATCTTCCTTTAAAATTTAACATTAACCTTTTTACTGTGATTCTTGGATGTTTTCCTGCTGCTCAAAGGAGTGTTTTATTTCTCCTTCCTAAATGAATTACTCTGAATCTTTACCAAGTTATAGCCATCTAAAACTTACCTAAGAAATATTTATTGAGAAATTTATTTAATTCTATTTCCCCATGGGGAGATATGTATTTAGATTATTTACAATTTTTCTTCTTATTCTTCTTTGCAAAGACATCTCATACAATTAAATGACACTTGGATAGGATTCAGTAGGATACCACCAGCATTTTTCCCCTAATGCAGATTTCTGATTCATACAGTCCTTTCTTTCCATCATGCTTCCTTTCTATACCCATTGTTGTGGCAGTTGATATGCCTTAGCCAAATAATCCATGACAGGTTTCAGACTTTCTCTTTCTTGTCTTATGATGTGTCCTGGCTAGTGAGTATAAAACAGCGGTTTTTCAAATTTCAGCAACCATCATAATGAAAACACAGATTCCTGGACCAGCTCCATAGGTCTGGGGTGGGCCTGTAACACGGGACTAGGTGGTGGTGGTGGTGCTGCTGCTGATCTGGAATCCAGCATCCAGAGTCAAAGCTGTAGAACATTAAGAAACAAGGGAAGCACACCACCCAGGATTGCTGTGACGTTCTCCCGGTGGTTGCAGATTGTAACAGAGGAAAGAAAGCTTGGGTGTTAAAAACCAACTACTGGTGTTTGACTGTGTCTGAAATGTCAAGTAAACCAATCAGAAATAAGTTAAGACAGAATTGGAATAATATTCAAAGACTGAAGACTAAAAATCATTAAGAGGTCTTAGAATTTCTGAAGCTGCCATCAAAGCTCCCCCCAGCCAGGGTGTCTGCCATCTTAACACCCCCAAATATAGGATATCTACTTTTTTCTACTCACTTTTCAGACTTATTTTCATTTGCTTTGATTTGGTATTTCTAAAGTGCCATGCTAAAAGTTCACTCTATAGATCTGAGTCTCTCTTGTTGTCTCGCATAGAGGGTCATCATCCCCATCTTTCTAAATTCCATATATATATATGCGTTAGTATACTGTATTGGTGTTTTTCTTTCTGGCTTACTTCACTCTGTATAATCGGCTTTGGGAACGCATGTACACTCGTGGTGAATTCATGTCAATGTTTGGCAAAACCAATACAGTATTGTAAAGTAAACTAAAGTTAAAATAAAAATTTAAAAATAAAATAAAATAAAATTTCCATCTGTTTCTAAAAAAATAAAAATAAAAAAAAAAATAAAGTGCCATGCTAGAAGGTCAAGTTCTTTTCCTGAATGTGTTTGCTCTTTTTTTTTATATTTCCCAGGTATAGCTCAAAAATATTAAAATTCTATTCCCAGAAATAATGTTGCTTTCCCCAGTGTGCACAGCTTTACTAGAATAATTTGTGGTCAAATGTTTATGAGTTGGGATGTCCCTGGTGATCCAGTGGTTAAGACTTCGCTTTCCAATGTAGGGGGTTTGGGTTTGATCCCTGGTTGGGGAGCTAAATCCCACGTGTCTTGGGACCAAAAAACCAAAACATAAAATAGAAGCAATATTGTAACAAATTCAACAAAGACTTTAAAAATGGTCCACATCAAAAAAAAAAAAGAAAGAAAGAAACAAAAATCTATGTAAATCATTCTTCCTCACATTCTTCTATCCCTATCCAAAGCCAAAAGTGTGGAGTCTTGATAAATTTCTCTCCCCTACTCTTTGGGCCAATGCCCAGATATTGAATAACTCTTACTAGCAAACAGAAGGTAGAATGTCATCTGTCCAGAAATAAAAGCAAAATCATAGTTTTTCTTGAATTGTAGGTGCCTCTGCTGCCCATTGGACTTCCCTGGTGGCTCAGACGGTAAAGTGTCTGCCTACAGTGTGAGAGACCCAGGGTCTCTCGATCCCTGGGTCGAGAAGATGCCCTGGAGAAGGAAATGGCAACCCACTCCAGTACTCTTGCCTGGAGAATCCCATGGACGGAGGATCCTGGTAGGCTACAGTCCATGGGATCGCAAAGAGTCAGAGTGACACGAGGGAGCAACTTCACTTCACTGTTGCCCATTGGAGAAGGAAATGGCAACAACATGCATTTCAGTATTCTTGCATGGAGAATCCCATGGACAGAGGATCCTAGTGGGCTAGTCCATAGGGTTGCAAAGAGTTCGGTATGATTAAGGCAACTTAGCATTGCTGCCCACAGGGTCTCTAAGAGTTGGACATGACCTAGAGACTGAACAATTGTCCTCATGTATGTCTTAGGTTATACATCTGAGAAAATGATGTGTCCAGAAAAAGATCTAGGAATATAACCAATGAATTACAGCATTGCTTACAATACTAAAAATTGAAAACAAGCAAAATATCCATCAAGGTGGCTTCAGTCTGAAGGCTCCACAGCCCCCTAAATCTTAATAGAATCCACATGAAAAGTGAAAAAAGTAAGGAGAGAAGGCTTGCAGTCTAAAGCAGGGGATGGCAAAAAGTGTGGTCCATGAACCAAATCTGGTCTCCTACCTGTTTGGGTGCATATTAGAAGTTGCATCCAAAATGTGTATAGCTGTGAGTTTTTCCATTTTTAAAATAGTTGGAAGAAAAAAAAGTCAATATGTGAGAGGTTTTTCATGACATGTGAAAATAAGAAATTCACATTTCAGTATTCATAAACAAGCCATTATTGGAACACAGCCCCCCTCATTCATTCATGTTTTGTCCAGAGCTTCTTTTTCACCACAATGACAGATTTGAGAAGTTTCAACAGAGACCCAGAGTAACCCATCAAGCCTTATTTTTCCTTATCTGGCCCTTTTTCCTTTATGCTGACCTCCAGTCAAAGGTGCAGAAACAGCTTGTTAAACAAGATACCAACTTTTATAAAACTTTTTACTTTATACTGAGGTATAGCTGATTCACAATGTTGTGTTAACTTCAGGTTTACAACAAATTGATTCAGTTATACACTCACATGTATCTATTCTTTTTCAAATTCTTTGCTCTTGAACTCCCCTCCACATCACTGTGGTGCCCAAGCTCCAGTTGGGTGCTGTTGTTTGCAGCATTTACCACACTGATTTGACTGGGGAACCCTCCTTTATGTCTCATACTGTGCACATTTTAAAAAACAACAGTTTGGGAAATGCTGTTCTTGAGCACAGGCCTTCAGTGTGTGGATGCAAATTAAGAAAAAATAAATAAATTGGAGAGAATTGATACATGTATATGTGTAGCTGAGTCCCTTCACTGTTCACCTGAAACTATCACAGCATTGTTTATTAATTGCTTATGAAATAAAATGAAAGTATTAGTCCCTCAGTCATGTCCTACTCTTCACACTCCCATGGGCTGTGAGAGTCCATGGGGCTCCTCTGTCCATGGGATTCTCCAGGCCAGAATACTGGAGTGGGTAGCCATTCCCTTCTCCAGGGGAGCTTCCTGACCCAGGGATCTAACCCAAGGCTCCTGCATTGAAGACAGATTCTTTACCATCTGAGCCATAGGCTACACCCCAATACAAAATAAAAAGTTTTAAAAAGCAAAAAGTAAAAATAAAATGAAAAAGGAATGAAGAGCTAATGATGAAATTTCAGTTATCTGTGAATGCATTGCAAACATCTCCCAGTGTAAAAGAGAATTTGAGTTCTAAATGACTTTCAGATTACATCAGTGGCAAGTATAGACAACTCTTCCTTGGGAATATAACTATGGGAGAAAAATAAACTTTGAGGAAAGAACCTTTTTGTTGACAAAATAATAACACCATCTTTGTACTATAAAAAAAGAAATGGTAATTCTAAATATGGGGAAATGTCACAGAAAAAAATGGCTATGTTGGCTCAGCAGAATGTTTGGTAAATGTTAACGCTAAAAACACTAAGCATGAGCTATGTGTAACTGTAATTCCTAAAGCCTCTGGAAGTCAGTAAATGTTACATAACAACCACCATCATCATTTCACTAGGGATTTAAAAACAAGATCAGTCTGTTCTTGCTGAAAGAATAAAAAATTCTCCTTTTGTGAAATAATAGTGACCTCCAGTGGCTGTCCTGTTATAGTGCTTTACATTTTCTCAAACGCTCCTTAAAAAAAAAAAAATTACAGATATGATACAAACAAAAAGATAAAATCTTTTCCAGATTTTAAACATTAACCTTTTCATTTTACATGTTTGGGTTGAGTGTGTCTCATTGTCAGCACTGTTCTGAGCATCAGGAGAGAAAAACATGGGCTAAGAGTCAGAAGACAGAGCCTTAGGACAAATGTGATGACCTAAAAGCTGTCTGACTCTGGACAAGATCATTTTGGACTTCCCTGAGACTTGGCCTTCTCAGGGAACAGGCCTTCTGTTCTGAGCAACATATGCAGTGAAAGCATATGCAGAAACACTCTTTATACTGTAGTGCTCATTGCAGAAAAATGGTACTATGTCATGTATGTTTCCTTCTCTAGAGTTTTCAAAACGTGTCAAGAAGGTCAAGACATATGAGGTTGATATAGGAATGGGCAACCTTCCATTCAGACCCAAGAATGGAAGAAATAAATTCCCCTCTGGAGGCTAAAACGTGAAGTCAACTTCAAAGAGACCAGGAAAAAGAAATGTGAAGTTCTCCAAGTCTATGATGATTTCATGAGGTGGACACCCTTGGTTGCCACTTCCTTCCCTGTTCTTTTACCAGAAGAGCCTTAGTTTCATTCTGGGGTTCACCCTCCCATGTTTTATAAATCACTAGGAGCTAAGTCGATCGTACTTGTATTCTCTTTCACAGTGACCAGATTTGGCCACGGTTATATGACCCAGCCAGCTTGATAGGATCTGAATTCTTCCTGGGGGCATGCACAGCCGTGCTGCTATTCTTGCTATGAAAGAAATATTTACAGACGGTAACCTCCCTCCAGCCCCTATTTTTGAGGGGGTATGATCGTGTCTGCACGGGATACCTGGCGTTTCTGCAGCTGTCTGAGGCTGTGAGAGGAGACACTGGTGGTGCCCTGGAGGCAGAAGAGAAGAGGTGCAGAAATTACCTGACTCCTTAAAAAAGTAAGGACTTTCGCCAGTCTTAGAATTACCTGCCTGTGTACTTATAATGTGAGAGATGAAGTCCATTGCTTTTAAGGACATATTTGTTACTTGTAGCAGAAGGTAGCCTTACACATTCCATGAGGTGTTGTCACTCTCGAGGCCTCTAAGCTTGGAAATGTCTGGACCTTGATGAATTCCTTTTTAAAAATCATCTACAGCATATGAAGACTCCTGAAAGTCCCGTGGACAGCAAGGAGATGAAACCAGTCAATCTTACGGGAGATCAACCCTGAATATTCACTGGAAGGACTGAGGCTGAAGCTGAAGCTCCAGTATTTTGGTCATCTGTTGCAAACAGCTGACTCATTGGAAAAGTCCCTGATGCTGGGAAAGATTGAGGGAAGAAGGAGAAGAGGGCATCAGAGGATGAGATGGCTGGATGGCATCACCAATGCAATGAACATGAACTTGGGCAAACTCTGGGAGATGGTGAGGGACAGGGAGGTCTGGAGTGCGGCAGTCCATGGGGTCACAAAGATTTGGGACATGACTGGGCAACTGAACAACAGCTTATGTTCATAGAGTTATCATTAAATATAATGTATACCATAATTTCCATATTAGTGAAACAACTAATATGGGGTTCAGACTAAAGAGAAATCTTTACAAAGGGGAAGATATTGGTATCTGTTTGATGATGCAACTGACATTGTATCATTGGATTTAATTAATTAACGGATCAATTTACAAAATAAACAACAGTTCATACAGCCTAGTATCAGAAAAACAAATAACTCTACTAAAAATGGGCAGATGACCTTCATAGAGATTCCTCCAAGGAAGACATACAGATGGCCAATGGGCACATAAAAAGATGCTCAACATTGCTTGTTCTCAGAGAAAAGCAAATCAAAACTGCAACGAGGTATTACCTCACACCAGTCAGAATGGCCACTATCAAAAAGTCTACAAATAAGTACTGGAGAGGGCTTCCCAGGTGGCAGTAGTGGTAAAGAAGCAGCCTGCCAAAGCAGGGGATGTAAGAGACACAGGTTCCATCCCTGGGTTGGGAAGATCCCCTGTAGGAGAGCATGACAACCCACTCCAGGATTCTTGCCTGGATAGAGGAGTGTAGTGGGCTGTAGTCCATAAGGGTCACAAAGAGTCAGACATGACTGAAGCGACTTAGCACGCACACAAGTACTGGAGAGGATATGGAGAAAAGGGAACCCTCCTAGTCTTTTGGAGTAAATGCCAACTGATACAGTTACTCTAGAGAACAGTATAGAGGCTCCTTAAAAAAATGAAAATAGAGTTACCATATGATCCAGCAAGCCCACTCCTGGGCATATAGCCAGGAAAGATGAAAATTCTAATTTGAAAAGATACATGTACCCCAATGTTCATAGCAGTATTATTTATAATAACCAAGACATGGAAGAAATCTAAGTATCCATTGGATAAAGAAGATGTTCTTTGTGTATACAATGGAATATTACTCAGCCATAAAAAAAATGAAATAGCAGCAATATGGATGGACCAAGAGATCATCATACTAAATGAAAGAAGTCAGATGGGGCAAGACATATGATATCACTTATATGTGGAAACTAAAGTGTGATGCAAGTGAATTTATTTACAAAACAAAAATAGACTCACACATACTGAAAACAAACTAATGGTTACCAAAGGGGAAAAGGAGGAGGATAAATTAGGAGTTTGGGTTTAACAGATACATACTATTATATATAGAACAGATGAACAAGAACCTACTATACAGCACAGGGACCCATATTCAATATCTTGTTGAATGGAAAACAATTTGAAAAAGAATATAGAGAGATATAACTGAATCACTTTACTGTACACCTGAAACTAACACAATGTGGTAAACCAACTATACTTCAATTTATTAATATGTAAATGTACATATAAGGCCTTCCCAGGTGGCTCCAGTGGTAAAGAAACTGCTTGCCAATGCAGGAGACATAAGAGATGCAGGTTTGATCTCTGAGTTGGGAAGATCCCCTGGAGGAGGGCCTGGCAACCCACTCCAGGATTCTTGCCTGGAGAAACCCATGAACAGAGAGCCTGTTGGGCTACAGTCCATAGGGTCACAAAGAGTCAGACATGACTGAAGCTGCTTAGCACACACGCACGCACACACACACACATACACACACACACATATATATATATATTTGATGACCTCACCCAGCATTTGTTTTTGTGAAAAAGCACACAGTTCCTATCTCCTGTCACTGTGTGCCAGGAATAATGGTAGTTTCCACCTTCAGGTTCATTGAGAGGATTCATGAGAAACTGAATCTGAAACTTAGGTTCTCACTAAGTCATGGTTTCCTTCTATTCCTCATCCCTACCCATCAAACCTCCTGCACAGCTCACATTCTCACACAAGCTCTTCCCAAATTAAGCTTATCTGTTAATTTAGGTCCTCTTTGCGCTCAAGACTGTGGTCTGAGGTTTAGCAACAACTGCTAAGTTTTCTGCTGCATCTGGGCATATTCTTGTCTCTAGATACTCACCAGGATTGCAAGGAGGTCAGGAAGGCAAAGATGTTGGCCTTCCTTATTAGTGAGTATGTGCATTCTCTGAGTCTTCTCAACCCTTTCCCAGTCCCCCAATACTTATCTTTCTGACCTAAACATAGTCGTTACCCAATAATTGATGAGAACTGCCTGTTTTAGCAATCCTACTGACATAACAGTGCTGAGCTCCACAGACAAGTTGAGAAAGGGCAGAATGACCTCGCTTTTTAATATGCAAGCTGTGAAGTTCCTTTTTAGCTTTTTAAAAGCTACTTCCTCTCCTGGAGTGGGGAGGACTCTATTGCTTCTAAGGCAAGACTGAAAGTTGGAATTTGGCCAGAGAACTGATAGTACTATCACTGGGTCCCAGAGGCCAGCTTCATGTCAACAATGAAACCAGAGCTTCCCCTGTCACATACTTGCTGGACATTCCTGAAATGACTAATTTAATAGCAAAGATTGAATAAGTGCCTTTTATATGCCTGGCACCGTTCTAAGTGCTTTTACATTGAATAATTTAATCATGGTTTTTGCATTTAACAATCACAGCAAACTGAGGAGGTGGGTATAAAGATGGTCTCTGTTTTCCTCATGGGAAAACAGAGACACAGAGAGACGGAGAGGCCTGCAGATGACCGATAACTGGCAGCTGTGGGATTCAAGCCTGGGCGCCCACGCTCTTGAGCATGCTCTGTTACCCATGCCTTACACCATGTGTGTGCACACGGCCGCCACTCCTCCACGTAGCCATTGACATGTTCACTAGGCATGCACAAGCTCCTACTGTGTACAAGGAGCCGGGGGGCAGAAGACACCTTAGCCATCATTCCTGCTTTAAGGAACACCACAATTCAGTTGTGAAACATATAGAGAAACAGGTAATGGAGACCCTACATCCCTCGGAACTGTTTTTAACCTACTACATCATCCACCCATCCACTGTCTTCTATTTCCACAGGACAAGGCTCACCCGAAGATTTTTTTGCCACTATTGCCTTGCTGTGTATATGAGTTTGCTAGGATTGCCATAACAGAGACTTCATGCCTGCTAAGTTGCTTCAGTC
>SJYQ01091777.1:206195-231395 GCA_006410935.1 Redunca redunca | reverse complement strand
TTTTTCAAAGAGCATGTGCATACTCAGTTGCTCAATCATGTCCAACACTTTACAACCCCATGAACTGTAGCCTGTCGGGCTCCTCTGCCCATGGGATTTTCCAGGCAAGAAATATGGAACAGGCTGCCTTCTCCTACTCCAGAGGATCTTCCTGTCCAGGGATCGAACGCATGTCTCTCGTGTCTTCTGCATTGGCAGGCAGATTCTTTACCACTGAGTCATCTGGGAAGCCTGTATTTCAAACAGTAAAGTATAATTATTATGTAAACCTCTTTTAAAGAAAAACATTTCTTTAGCTCCCAATGTTGACTTAAAATACTTTTGTAACAATTTCCTTAAATAGATTCAAACATAAAGCTAGTTTTATTCTTACAATTCATATACAACTATTAAAAACAAAACTTACTAAGTCAAGTAATACAAAAAATTAACTTAAGATAACTGATCAATTCATTCATTCCAGAATTGTTTATTAGGTGTGTCCCACATTCAAGGAAATAATCCAGGAGCTAGACTTACAGCAGTAAAGAGTATAGATGAAAATCCTTGCCTTTTCAGAATTTATTCTTATAGGGGAAAGAGAGAGCAAGAAAGACAACAAAATCAACTATATACTATGTTAAAAGGAAATTGGTTGGGGAAAAAAAGAGTAGGACAGGAAGTGGATGATGTTTTTAGCAGAGTGATCAAGGAAGCAAAGATTTGAACAAGGCTGGGAGGAGGTGAGGAGGTGAGCCATGTAGATAGGCCATTCTCCAAACTTTGTTTTTGCCCTAAATGAAATGATATGCCACTGGGGGCTTTTGAGCAGAGGATTGACTCCACCTGACATGTTTAACAGGATCACTCAGGCAGCTGTGGAAGGGAAACTAGGCTGAATAAAGGGTTTCCAAGTGGATCATTTTCCTAGAGACACACTCCTGGATTCTCACGTCCCCCTTCCTCTCATTGATGAGATTGGGAGAATCAGGAAGATTCAGTCAACCATCTTCTCCTCTCTGTCTGGAATCTGCCCTCCAGAGAGGGTACACTCTGAGCCTTTCTCAGCTGTACAAAAGCTTAGAGAGGCAGGTTATACCTTGCACAGAGGTTCTGTTGTTTTTTAGGGGTGAGTCTGCTTCATTTGAGGGAATGGCACACCACTCCAGTATTCTTGCCTGGGAAATCCCATGGACAGAGAAGCCTGGTGGGCTACAGTCCTTGGGGTCACAAAGAGTCAGACATGACTGAGTGATTGAGTGCGTGCGCACACACACACAGAGAGAGACACACTGCTTCATTCAGGAAGGAAACATTAGCTGGACTGAGTTACTTTGGCCAAGATAGCTAGGTCTTCGCCAAAATTCATTTTCTCTACCTTGTGGACATATAACTAAATTTTCCTGCTTTCCCAGTCTTCCTTAGTGTCAAGTGAAGCCATGTAACTGAGTTCCAGGTGATGGAACATGAATTGAACTTCTGTCCAGTACAGACACATAAAAACCTCCTGTGTAATCTTTCACACTCACTCTTCTCAGTCTACTGCCAAACACAGAGACTTCAAAAAACACTCTAAAGCCCTTGAGGATAATAGAGTCATATTATGAAAGGTCACTGAAAGTTGCCTGCCAAGCAGGACATCCTTGTTGGGCTTTGAATGAATAAGAAATAAACTTTTGTTTTATTAAGCCACTGAGACTTTAGAGCTGGTTTGTTAGCAAAACAGTGTTTCTTAACCATAACAAATACAAGTCAAATTCTCCAAAGAGCTTTTCTCAGTAATAAAACAAATATTGCTTCTGTCTGTCTGAATCCTGGTCTATACCTCAATTTGTTCTAATCTTGGGAGAAGGAAGGGGGTATTATTTATCAATTTCTTAAACCTCCAGCAGATTGTATAGTTCTCTTGGTGTATATGATATGGTTGCCTTGCCTGGAATGTAGGACCTAGAAGATGGGGGCCAGTCATTTTGTGGGTTTCTCGTCTAAGAGCGTTCCACATTTTGGTCAATGTTCAATGGAAAATTTGAGTAGGGAGCAGTGTATGGTCTCAACCCAGATGTTAGTTTTGTTTTTTTTTTAATTCTTGCATTATACCCTCAACAAATTTTTCTATGCACCATATTGCTGATAATTCCAGAAATTGTTGCCTATAGTTCCAGAGGGCAGCCCAGTTTCATAAATGAAAAAGTGGCCTAACCCACACATTTAGGATAGCTGATTCATATTACATGACTACACCCAAATGTTGGTGTGTTCCATTCTTTTCCTAAATAATGAAGTTAAAATTCTATGAATGGTGTTGTGAACATTTCTTACATCATGCAATTATGTTTTGTTATCATGTAATATTGGAGCTTGTGATAAAAAAAATATTGAAGAAGGAAAGTTTCACCTATAGTTTTCCTCCCAAAGCAAATAAGGTCAAAGTCTCTATCATTTGGATCCATAATGTGACACAAATCTAAAAATTATTTTGACTTACTCAACAGGACAAAGACTGTTTCTGATTTATTAAATGTGCACGTATACGTAATAACAAAGTAATCAATCCCATTGCTGGTTATATTACATCTCCTTTTCCTGAATCCTAGAAAGATTTAACCAGCAAAGTTAAGTTCTCCCTTCTGATGTACTAGGAAAAGGGACAATGAGAAGATGGTTATGTCCCAGGGAGCAGTAGGTAGAAGGTAGTGAGACAATGAAAATCCCCACATCCTAGACACCCTCTGAGGCAGCTGCGGTTGATGTTACATTGTCCTGACACAGTGATAACCCGAGACCCAGCTTGACTCCTCAAAATTGTCATAAGATATGAAAGTAGAGAACCTGAACCATGGCAGAACCTGAGCACTGGATCTTCCATGAGATATAGTCGCCCAAGGAGGCCCTGACCCAGGAGAGATTTCTATCTTGGATGAAGAGATGGTTGTGCAGTTGATACAATTTCTGTCTGTTACTTTTTGTCTAGACATGAGAAAATGAGAATTTCTTTTTCTTTTTGTCAGACCTGGTTTTAAAGATTATTCAATTTAGTGTGGCCATGCCAAAATACAGCAAGAGTTGAAGTAGGCTATAAATCGTTGGCTAGCCCACAGAAGTTACTCTGTAATAAAAAGTCAACCATATGGATGATTCATGTTGATGTATGGCAGGAACCAATGCAATGTTGTAAAACAATTATCCTCCAATAAAAAAAAGAAATTTCAAAAAGGAAGAAAAGTCAGTTATACTAATTACACGAACACAGGTGTTCACATGCATACACACATATACAGGCATACACACTCACTCTTATTCACTAGAAATTATCTATGCATATTTAGCTATATAGCCAATTTTAAAATTATCTTCATAATAACTTTATATTTCTTTGTTGCTTGACTCATATTAAGGTAAGCTTCATAATAGTCTCCATTTTGCACATTTTTATTAATTTAATCTTATTCATGTCAAGTACTCTTGCCTGGAAAATCCCATGGATGGAGGAGCCTGGTAGGCTGCAGTCCATGGGGTC
Organism: Redunca redunca; assembly: GCA_006410935.1. Lineage (NCBI taxonomy): Eukaryota > Metazoa > Chordata > Mammalia > Artiodactyla > Bovidae > Redunca > Redunca redunca. The sequence continues at coordinate 227,899 of SJYQ01091777.1, read as the reverse complement.
GCTAAGTTGGACTCGACTGAGAGACTTCACTTTCACTTTTCACTTTCATGCATTGGAGAAGGAAATGGCAACCCACTCCAGTGTTCTTGCTTGGAGAACCCCAGGGACAAAGGAGCCTAGTGGGCTGCCGTCTATGGGGTCGCACAGAGTCGGACACGACTGAAGCAACTTAGCAGCAGTAGCAGTAGCATTCATGTCAAATGAAAATATTCACAATTCCATTTGTATTTATTTCTTCATAGGCCAGTGGGTTTTTTTTTTTGATCACTCTAATATTATTTTGTAAATGATTTAAATTCTATACAGTTTATCCATTAAAAAACTTATATAACACACTCAATTAGATAAAGTTCAGAAAATTATTTACCTAGTTATAAACACTGACTAGTGTGGGAATTGAGGTATTTTACTATTTATTAATTTTTTAAAATTCTCACCTCTTTTCCAAATGTATTCAAATTATCTATGGTTCTCAACCTGGCCACACATTAGAAGCCCTTGGGTTGCTTTTAAAATTACCATTGTTAGAGTCCCACCTCAGGTCAACTGCATCCAAATCTCAGATATGTGGATTCTGAGATCTCAGATATTTATATTCTGCAAAAATGAAAACAAAGCAAAGAACATCTAGGCAATTCTAATAAGAAGTCAGGGTTGAGAATACTGACTTATTCCAAAGGTTGCAACATGGACCTAAATGAAGTAATTTGACTGTCCTCTGTTACATATCTGTCATCACCAATAAATATGTGGTTGTTAGTTGAGAGTTGAGAATTAAGAATTAAGGATAAGAGTGACCTGAAATTTGAAAACTACACCCAGATTTTACACCCTCACTAAATATGATCAAATATGTATTAATATATCTGGGTTGAAATTTTAAAGCTCTCCAAAATTACTCCTATAGCTAATTGGAGAGCTAGATATACAAGCAAATACACACATATGTATTTCTGTTTTCTTTCTTGTAGTGGATCCTTGCCAACTATTTGCTTTAATAGCACAGGATCATTCTGTGCTTAGTTGCTCAGTCGTGTCTGACTCTTTGCAACCCTATGGACTGTAACCTGCCAGGCTCCTCTGTCCATGGGATTCTCCAGGCAAGAATACTGGAATGGGTTCCCATGCCCTCCTCCAGGGGATCTTCCTGGCCTGGGGATCAAACCTGAGTCTCTTATGTCTCCTGCATTGGCAGGTGGGTTCTTTACCACTAGAACTACCTGGGAAGCCACAGGAATAATTCCTACTATAGATCATGATATAGGGAACTTATTTAATGCCTGATGATCAGTTGTGAGAGCAGAAGCAGTAGCACATTGTAACAGTAAAAGTTGATATTTACTTAGTGTTACTATGAGGAAATTATTATTCTATGTGTTTGATACAAGTGAATTTTAGTCTGTTTGGTATGTACCCTTATTATCTCCATTTTATATGCTCCACAGGTATGCCTCAGTTGCACTGTTTCAGTGCTTTCCCTTGGATTTCGTAGAACAGTAATTAATATATTCTTGTGCTGGTCACATTTTTCTTCCTACTCCTCTTATTTAATTTACTTTTTTATTTTTAATTGGCCTAGTTTCTATTATATTTGATTTTATCGATTGCCAATAATTGTTTTTCTGGAACAGGGACAATACAAATGGGAAATAAATATCTTAAATGACCAGGACTGCATTTCAATCAAAACCTTAGAGAAATTTCCATACTTAAAGTACAGACCAGAGGATGTGTGGTTCTGCCCTATAGATATAAATATTCTATTATCAAATTTAAATGCTTGGCTGAAGCAGTATTTCTTGTTACTGTGGTTGCCTTGATTAATTACCTTGCCTGTTCCTCCTTCCTTCTTTCTTCCTTTCCATATATATTTATTGAAAATCCAGTATACACCAGCTCTTTTATACTTTAGGAATACAGATAGGATATCTGCTTTCATGACACTTAATTCTAGTATTTAGGAAAGAATCATAGCCCTGTAGAAAATATTGTCCAAAGTAATTATTATTTTCCTACATTTCCTCTGATGGAAAAAAATGTATAATTATTCCTTTCTTATCTTCTGTCAGTGAAAGATGGAATCATTCCTGTCCTAAATTTTCTGGTGTCTAAGCATATTTATGCTTCTAAAAGCATTAAGGAGCATCAACTAGGAAACTGAGTTATTTAGCCACAAAGTCCGATACGGAGACAATCTTTTTCACAGAATTCCTGCTCATTTCTAATCAACTGGACTGGGCTCCTCCAAAGCAAAGTATCTCTGAGAACCAGCCTCCAAAGCAATAGCGTTGAACATGACAATTGCCAACTGTAGCATACTTCAACACAGCTCAGTCTTCATCAGTGGGGCATAGTGAACTGAAAAGGCTGATCAGCTATGCACTGTGAGAATGAGAATTATGTGTTTGGAATAGTGGCTTTTGAGCCAATGCATGTCACATTACAGAACACAAAGTCTTACCTAGTCAAACAGCAGTTATAGCTCTTCACAAGAGGATGAGCCCCACATGCATGCAATGTGGTGAGGATACTTGTTTTCCCTTTTACACACTTTATTTTTCCCCCAAGTTTCAAGGAAGATAATAAATGAAGGGGAATTTTTTTTTTTTCTAGGAAGGGTGGTCAGGGGAAATATCTCTGAGAAAATGGTGTTTAAAACTAAAGGAAGGAGAGAACAAGATGGTGGAGGAGTAGGTGGACATGGAGTATGTCGCTCTCCACAGATATACCAGGAATACGCCTTCAGACACAGAAGTGCATGCAGAACACCAGCTGAGAGCAGACAGAGCAGAGGAAAAGAATATACAGAACCACGCAAAACTCGGTGGGATGGAGGAACTAAGGGGAAAGACAGGAGTGTTAGTAGGACTGGACCTGCCCTGCAGGTGGGGGCACCGAAGCAGGGGTCAGAAGAGAAACATTTAAGGCTGAGAGTGAAACAGCTGATCTGTGGCAGCCTAGATGGAATGAGAATCAGACAGTCCTTGCCTCAGCCATGCCATACATACCCCAGACAGGGACACAAGTCCCCTACAAGGTGCAGCGACTGGGAGCTGGAGTTTAGGGATTGTGGAGCAATCCCAGGGCGAAGTGCAGAGAGATGGATCTAGGGGATGTGAGGGAGGAGACTGTGGTGGGAAGTGGCTGTGGAGGAAAGCCAGGCAGCCATGGAAGCAAGGCTATACTGCTGAGTCACGCATAGGGGGTGGAGCCATCACCATAGCCTCTCACTCCCCACAGGCCAGCACCAGTGGCTGAACAACAGAGAGGCTGGCCCATCAAGCGCCTGACACATGGAACTACTGAGTAGAACCCCATCCAGCGTGCCCCTTTAAGTGTCTGACATGCTGCTCTACAGAGTAGGACCCCAGCTGGGGGGCCCCTCTATGTGCCTGATGCCCCAAACAACAGAGAAGGACCCCAGGCAAGGGAACCCTCTAGGTTCCTGAATGGGTGGAGCTATGGAGAAAGACTGGCCAAAGAGGCCTTCTGATTGCCAGCTACAAGAGGCTCAAAAAAAGACTCTGATAGGGCCATAACTCCTGTGGTGGAGGCAGTCCGTGTCTCTGCACACTTGGTGCTGCCAGGGTCCCTGCAACCCAAGCAGCTGCAACACCTCCAGACCTGGCCCTCACTGGGGCAGACCCAAGTCCTCCAGGGCAGCCTCAGGAGCAAACCCCAGTGGACAAGCCACATGTAGAGGTGGAAATAAAACCACAGTTGAAACCCAGGGGCAGTGTGGCTAAAGAAGAACACCCAAAACCTTTCCACCAGTTGTACAAGCTGCAGGTTAAATCCACATGATCAACTAGGCGGACTCGTCTATGGAATACATAAAAGGATATTGCGAGCTCCCACAAAAGAATATGCACTATCTCTGATATCTGTGGACATCAGAGACAAGAACACACAGGAGGAGGACCAGATTAGAGTCTGAGCTGCCCCCACAGTAGGTCCAGAGACCAGCACAGTGTTGGAGGGCATCCTAGGGAGGTGCGGTGGACTGTGATTCCCAGTGAGGGAAAGGACTCTGACAGCAGTGACTCAAGAAAAACATTTTTTATTATTATCTTTTGACTTGTTCTGTAGATTCTTTTGGACTCTTTTCTTTTTTTTCACCCTTTGTTGTAGTTGTTAATGTTATTGGCATTATGAAACCTAATTAAGCTTTTGAGTTTTGTTTTTTTTTTCAGTCACACTTTTTATTGTTGTTATAAACCTCTGCCTCTATGTTGGGTTTTTGCAGTTCTGTGGAGTTTTCCTTCTTTTTCTTTTCTTTTTATTTTATTTTAATTTTTTAAACCTATTATTATTTTTTCTACATTTTTTCCTTTGTTTGCTTTCCCAACTATTCTCTTCCCCTTGCAGTTAATCTTTAATGTATATAAATCTTCTTTATCTACCTCTATTTAACTTTGCATATCTATTCTTCCTTTTCTTTCCTTCCTTTCCTCTCAACATATTTGTTAGTTTTGTTTTTATTGCTTTATTCCACATTTGGCACCTTGCTTTAGTTTTATTTCCCAGTTCGTGCTTTAGTTAGTCTTGTTCTTACCTGGTAGATAAAATTTTTGGTTTCCTTTGTTCACCAGATCAATCTATTGTATTTTATTTTTGTTGGACTGCTTTGATTTTGCATATGTGTGTATATGTATACATGTATATTCTATTATTTTAATTATTATTTGCCTGATTTTGTAACTGCCATTTTTCTGGGTTCATCTTTGCTTTCTCATTTTTAAGTATTGTTTTAATCTCAACTAATGCCATAACAAACCACTTGTGGAATCTTCCTTCCTGACCAGAGATCAAGCCCTGAACCTTTGGGGTGAGAACACTGACTCCAAGACCCTAGACGACCAGAGGACTAACCCTAGTGAGTATCAAATAGCGAGAAATGACACAAAGGAAACCACCTGAAGACAAAATCCAGCATCACCCAAGCATCAGGAGCACCCTGCTCAGAACACCTCATCTAAACAACAAACAAGACAAAAAATACAGACCTGATCACCAGCAGACAGGATTACCATATCACTCAGCCTTGCCCATCAGAGTGAAAAAAAAAAAAAAAAAAAAGACTCAGCACAAACCTCACCCTATACGAAGATTGCACAAACCACTGGACCAAACTTAGGAGGGCAGAAACCAAAAGGAAGAAAGAATTCAACCTTGAAGCCTGGGAAAAGGAGACCTCAAAGACAGTAAGTTTAAAAAAAAATAATGAAAAGGCAGAAAAAACCTACACAAAGGAAGGAGCAAACTAGAAACACAGAAGTCCAAATAAGTGAAGAGGAAATAAGCAAACTGCCTGAAAAATAATTCAGAATAATGACAGTAAAGAGGATAAAAAGCTTGAAAACGGAACAAAGAAAATGCAAGAGTCAATTCACAAAGACCTAGAAGAATTAAAGAATAAACATACAGAGACAAGCAATACAATTTACTGAAATTAAAAATACTCCAGAAGGAATCAATAGCAGAATATCTGAAGCAGAAGGACGAATCAGTGAGCTGGAAGATAAAATGGTGGAAATAACTTCTGAAGAGAAGAATTAAGTTAAAAGAATGAAAAGAATTGAGGAAAGTCTTCCAGACCTCTGGGACAATATCAAATGCACCAACATTTGAATTATAGGGGTCCCAGAAGAAGAAGAGAAAAAGAAAGGGTGTGAGAATTTTTGAAGAGATTATAGTTGAAAATTTCCCCAACATGGAAAAGGAAATAGTCAATCAAGTCCAAGAGGCACAAAGAGTCCCATACAGGATAAACCCAAGGAGAAACATGCCAAGACACATAATCAAACTAACAAAGATTAAACACAAAGAAAGAATATTAAAAGCAGCAAGGGAGAAGCACAAGTAACATACAAGGGAAACCCCATACGCTTAACAGCTGATCTTTCAGCAGAAACTCTGCAGGCCAGAAGGGAATGGCAGGATATATTTAAAGTACCGAAAGGGAAAAATCTACAACCAAGATTACTGTACCTGACAAGGATCTCATTCAAAATTGATGGAGAAATAAAAAACTTTTCAGACAAGGAAAAGTTAAGAGAATTCAGTACCACCAAACCAGCTTTACAACAAATGTTAAAGGGATTTATAGTCAAGAAATACAAGAGAAGAAAAAGATCTACAAAATCAACCCCAAACAATTAAGAAAATGGCAATAGGAACATATATATCAATAACTTTAAATGCAAATGGATTAAATGCTCCAACCAAAAGACACAGACTGGCTGAATGGATACAAAAACAAGACCCATATACATGCTAGCTACAAGACACCCACTTCAGACCTCAAGACACACAGACGGAAAGTGAGCTGATGGAAACATATATTCCATGCAACTGTGAAGCAAAAGAAAGCTGGAAGAGCAATCCTCATATCAGACAAATAGACCTTAAAATAAAGAAGATTACAAGAGATAAAGAAGGACACTACGTAATGATCAAGGGATCAATCCAAGGGAAGACATAACAATTTGTAAATACCTATGTACCCAACATAGGAGCACCTCAGTACATAACACAAACACTAAGAGACATAAAAGGAGAAATTGACAGTAACACAATAATAATAGGAGACTTAAACACCGCACTCACACCAATGGACAGATCATCAGGACAGAAAATTAATAAGGAAGCACAAGTCTTAAATGATACATTAGATGAGATGGATCTCTTTGATATCTTCAGGACATTCCATCCAAATGCAGAAGAATACACATTTTTCTCAAGTACACATGGAACATTCTCCAGAATAGACCACATCTTGGGTCACAAATAAAACCTCAGTAAATTTAAGAAAACTGAAATCATATAAAGCATCTTTTCTGACCACAACACTTTGAGACTAGATATCAATTACAAGAGAAAAAAACTGTAAAACCCACAAGCACATGGAGATTAAACATTATATTTCTAAATAACCAAAAGGTTACTGAAGAAATCAAAAGCGAAATTTTAAAAATTTCTAGAAACAAATGACAATGAAAACTCAAAACCTATGGGATGCAGCAAAAGCAGTTCTAAGAGGGACATTTATAGCAACTTCAACAAACAAGAAAACATCTAATAGAAAACCTAACTATACACCAAAAACAACTGGAAAAAGAACTAANACATGATAAGAAATAAATGAAAAATAAATGAAAGAAACAATAGTGAAGATTAATAAAACTTAAATCTGGCTTTTTGAGGAGATAAAATTAACAAACCTTTAGCCAGACTCATAAAGAAAAAAAGAGAGAAGAATCAAATCAACAAAATTAGAAATGAAAAAGGAGAGGTTACAACAGACAATGCAGAAATACAAAGGATCCTAAGAGACTATTATGAACAACTATAAGGCAATAAAATGGATAACCTGCAAGAAATGGACAGATTCTTAGAAAAGTTCAATCTTCCAAGATTGAACCAGGAAGAAACAGAAATTATGAACAATACAATTAGAAGCACTGAAATTGAAGCTGTGATCAAAAATCTCCCCAAAAACAAAAGACCAGGACCAGATGGCTTCACTGGAGAATTCTACCAAACATTTAGAGAAGAGATAATACCTATCCTTCTAAAACTCTTTAAAAAAAACTGCAGAGGAAGGAACACTTCCAAACTCATTCTACAAGGTCACCATCACCCTGATACCAAAACCAGACAAAGACAACACACACACACACACAAACTACAGGCCAATATCACTGATGAACATAGACACAAAAAACCTCAACGAAATTTTAGCAAACAGAATTCAGCAACACATTGAAAAGCTCATACACCATGATCAACTTAGGTTTATTCCAGAGATACAAGGATTCTTCAATATATTCAAGTCAATCAATGTGATATACCAAATTAACAAATCAAAATATAAAAACCATATGATAATCTCAATAGATGCAGAAAAAGCCTTTGGAAAAATTTATCACCCATTTATGATTAAAACTCTTCAAAAAATGGTCTTAGAAAGAACCTACCTCAACATAGTAAAGACCATATATGATAAGCCTACAGCAAACATTATTCTCAATTGTGACAAACTGAAAGCATTCCCCCTAAGATCAAGAACAAGACAAGGGTGTCCACTTTTACCACTATTATTCAACACAGCTCTGGAAATCCTAACTACAGCTATCAGAGAAGAAAAAAATAAATAAAAGAGTCCAGATTGGAAAAGAAGTAAAGCTCTCACTGTTTGCAGATGACATGATACTGTACACAGAAAACCCTAAAGATAGTATCAGAAAATTACTAGAGCACATCAGTGAATTTAGCAAAGTTGCAGGATACAAAATCAATACAAAGAAATCACTTTTTAACAATGAAAAATCAGAAAGAGAAATTAAGGAATCAATCCCATTCACCATTGTAACAAAAATGATTAAATATCTAGGAATAAACTTACCTAAGGAGACAAAAGAACTGTACACGAAAAATTATAAGACACTTGTGAAAGAAATCAAAGATGACATAAACAGATGGAGAGATATTCCATGTTCCTGGATAGGAAGAATCAATACTGTGAAAATGACTATATTACCAAATGCAATCTACAGATTCAATGTTAGCCCTATCAAATTACCAATGGCATTTTTCACAGAACTAGAACAAAAATTTCACAATTCATATGGAAACACAGAAAATCCCAAATAACCAAAGCAGTCTTGAAAAAGAAGAATGGAGCTGGAGGAATCAACCTTCCTGACTTCAGATTATACTACAAAGCTACAGCCATCAAGACAGTATGGTATATGTGTGTGTGTTAGTTGCTTAGTTGTGTCCGACTCTTTGCAACCCCATAGACTGCAGCCCACCAGGCCCCTGCATCCATGGGATTCTCCAGGCAAGAACACTGGAGTGGGTTGCCATTTCCTTCTCCAAAAGAAACCATAGAAAGAAAGAAAGTGAAGTAGCTTAGTTGTGTCCAACTCCTTGCGACCCCATGGAGCCTACCAGGCTCCTCCAGCCATGGAATTTTCCAGGCAAGTGGGTTGCCATTTCCTTCTCCAAGACACTGTGGTACTGGCACAAAAACAGAATATAGATCAATGGAAACAAGATAGAAAACCCAGAAATAAACCCATGCACTATGGGTACCCTATTTTTGACAAAGGGGGCAGTGGGGCAAAAAACTGCCTCTTCAATAAATGGTGCTGGGAAAACCAGACAGCTACACGCAAAAGAATGAAATTAGAACACTTCCTAACACCAGATAAAGTCAACATGGATTAAAGACCTAAACGTAAGAGCAGACTATAAACATAGCCAGAACACTCAGTGACATAAATCAAAGCAGAACCCTCTATGACCCACCTCCTAAAGTAATGGAAATAAAAATAAAAGTAAACAAGTGGGACCTGATTAAACTTAAAAGCTTTTGCACAGCAAAGGAAACTATAAGCAAGGTGAAAAGACAATCCTCGGAATGGGAGAAAATAATAGTAAATGAAACAACTGACAAAGGATTAATTTCCAAAATATACAAGTAGCTCATACAACTCAATAGCAGAACAACAAACAACCCAATCAAAAAGTGGGGAAAAGACCTATACAGACATTTCTCCAAAGAAGACATACAGATGGCTAACAAACACTCATTTGTTCAGCATCACTATTAGAGAAATGCAAATCAAAACTACAATGAGATGTCAGAATGACCATCATCAAAAAGTCTACAAACAATAAATGCTGGAGAGGGCATAAAGGGAACATTCTCGTACTGTTGCTGGGAATGTAAACTGATACAGCCATTATGGAAGACGTTATGGAGCTTCCTTAAAAAACCAGGCATAAAACCACCATGTGACCTAACAATCCCACTCCTAGGTATATACCCTGAGGAAACCAAAATTGAAAAACACACATGTATCCCATTGTTCGTTGAATCACTATTTACAATAGCTAGGACGTGGAAGCAACCTAAAGGTCCATTGACAGATGAATGGGTAAAGAACTTCTGGTACATACACACAATGGAATACTACTCGGCCATAAAAAGGAACGTAGTTGAGTCAGTTCTGATGAGGCGGATGAACCTAGAACCTATTATACAGAGTGAAGTAAGTCAGAAAGAGAAAGAGAAATATCATAATCTAACATATATATATGGAATCTAGAAAAATGGTACTGAAGAATCTATTTGAAGGGCAGCAATGGAGAATTAAAGAGAATAGACTTATGGACATGGGGAGAGGGCAGGAGAGGGTGAGCTGTATGGAGAGAGTAACACGGAAACTTACATTACCATATGTAAAATAGATGGCCAATGGGAATGTGCTGTATATCTCAGGAAACTCAAATGAGGGCTCTGTATCAACCTAGAGGGGTGGGATGGGGAGGGAGATGGGAGGTAGGTTCAAAAGGGTGGGTATATATGTATATCTATAGCTAATTCATGTTGAAATTTGACAGAAAACAACAAAATTCTGTAAAGCAATTATCCTTCAATTAAAACAAACAACAACAAAAAAAAAAAACTAAAGGAAAGGCTTCCCTGGTGCTCAGTGGTAACAGATCGCCTGCCAATGTAGGGGATACAGGTTCGATCCCTGGTCCGGGAAGAGCCCACAGGCCATGGAGCAACTATGCCCATGCCCACAAGTACTAAGCCAGCACTCTAGAGCCTGTGGGCCAAACTTAAAGAAGCCCACAAGCCTAGAGCCCGTGCTCTGCAACAAGAGGGGCCACGGCAGTAAGAAACCTGTGCACCACGACTAGAGCGTCGGCCCCATTCTCCACAGCTGAAGAAGGTCCATGCGCATCAACACAGCACAGCCAAAAATAAAATAAATACATAAATCTTAAAAAAAAAAGTAAAGGAAGAATTTACATTTATTAATTCTACATTCCCAGTCCTCCCCTCCCCCAGCGCGTCCCCCTGGCAATCACAAGTCTGTCGTCTACGTCTGTGAGTCTGTTTCTGCTTTGGAGACATACAGGATGGATTAACAGCAAGGTCCTACTGTATAATACAGAGCCTTATATTCAATAACCATAATGAGACTAAACCATAATGGAAAGGAATATGAAAAAATGTCTATATGAAAAAGTATATATACTTCAGCAGAGATTGGCACACCATTGTAAATCAACTATACTTCAATTAAAAAAAAAAAAAGTAAAAGAAGCAGCAGTGGCTCTGTGAACGCTAAGGAAAAGAGCATTCTAGACACAGGGACTTTTGTACAGAAGCCCTGGGACTTTTTTTTTTTTTTGCCCCATTTGAGGATTTAAACAAAAACCAGGGGAATTCCCTGGTGGTCCAGTGGTTAGGACTCCACAATCTCACTGCCAACGGCCTAGGTTTGATCCCTGGTTGAAGAACTAAGGTCCTGAAAGCCAGATGGCATGGCCAAGAAAAAAAAGAAACCCAGTGTGGTTGGGGCGATAAGAGGAGGGTACCAGCCTGAGGAAAGGGCAGGGGTGGCTCACCAAGTCATGCAATCCTTCAGTGAGGGGTGGGGTGGCCCAACCAGATTTACACTTAGAATTCATTTGAATTACTGTGTTAAGACCCATGGAGGAGGGAAGCCTTAGTCCAGTTCCCAGTCTTGCTGAGATGGTTGGTAAGCTGGACTTAAGGTGGTAACAGGGGAGATGGAGAGGAGAGAGTAGGTTTATGATTTTTTTTTTTTTTAAGATTGAATTAATGGAACTGGCTGATGGGTTAGATATACAGGTGGCCGAGGGGCAGTTGTGAGGAAAAGAAAGAAATGAAGAACAACTCCTGGCTTGAGTACATGAGTGGGTGATGGTGCCATTTGTTATATGACAAACATAGGAAGGGGAAGAATCAGGAGCTCAGAGTTTGACATATGAATTGTGTGATGTCCATTAATCATCAACAGGGACATGGAAATTAGGCAATGAGATGAGTCTGGGGCTTCGGAAAAACAGATTTAGGAATCACCAGCTATCAGCAGGTATGAAAGACAAGATACTAAAACTGGAAACAGATCACTTAAATAAAGTACAAAATGATGAAAAATGGGCCACAGCAACCCGTGGGGTTTTTAAGAACCCTCAGGGGCAGAGCCCTAGGGAACCCAAGAGTTACTCGTCAAACTGAGAGAAGTTCGGAGGAAATTAAGAAAGGCAAGAGCATCTCAAGCAGAAGGCATGGTAGACTGCGTCCAGTGCTGCTGAGAGGTTACATCAAGGACAGAAATGTTTCCAGTGGGGGACTTCCCTGGTGGTCCAGTTGTTAAGATTCCACCTGCCCATGCAGGGGACAGGAGTTTGAACCCCAGTCCAGGAAGATTTCATGTGCTTTGGGGCAACTAAGTCCAGTGTGCCACAACTACTGAGCCCATGTGCTCCACAGCAAGAGAAACTATCACAATGCAAAGTCCACGCACTGCAGCTAGAGTAAGCTCCCACTCACGGAAACTAGAGAAAGCCCTCCCATAGCAATGAAGGCCCTGCCTTCTCTGTCTTCAGGTTGTTTGAATCCAGAGATTCAAAACTCGCTGATCTGGGGAACCAGCTGCATTCACTGTACTATTCTACTTTATATTAGGGACTTGAGCATCCGCCTAATTTGGTATTTGGCCCCTGCTCCTGGAACCAATCCCCCATGGATTCAGAGGGACGACTGTATGCTAGAATGAGTAATGAATCATCCCACAGTCTCGACCTACAATCAAACTAGACACTGGGCTGAGATTAAAACCCTGACACCTGCTCCTTTCAGTCCTAAGGCTGTCTCCCTCAATTTTGGCGCTTGCTGTTTACCAGCCCTGTGGGAATAGGGCTTTATTGTAAAAGGGAAATTATTCATAAAAACATCGTTTCAAATTGTTGTTGTTGTTGTTCAGTCGCTAAGACTCTTGGCGACCCCATGGACTGCAGCATGCCAGGCTCCCTTGTCCTGGATACTCTCCCCTCCTCTCTGCTCTGGTAATTTTGACAAAGTACAGTTTACAGCTGTTTATGACCACAGTTGTTGTGGTCAGTCAGCGTGAAATTCTCTGAATGACTTCATGTGTAGCTACATCCTCCCCCATTTCAGTCTTCTGGTAAAAGAGGACAAGATGATTTTTAAAAGGACGGAGAAAGAAAAGATGCCAGATTTTTAAATGTACCCAATAAAAGATAATAGTTTAGAACAAAAATTGAACCACATAAAAAACAATTAAGAGACAGAGAAAAGAGATGTGGTGAAAAGTTTTCTGTTGGTTTTGGCTCAAGTCCCAAGTGAGTTTTTCTAGGCTGACTTTCCATATCCAGTTATTCAAAAACATTCATGACATAAAATTGTTTGGATGGGGATGTCGTTAATAAGAAAAGCAAAAAAGGCCAAACTAAATGTCAAAATTGTGTCAAAGACTGAAATAAGTAGAACTCACTTGATGATACAAAGAAGCAAAAAAGAAAAAAAAAAGTTATTAGCAAAGTATGGTCTTCTGAAATTTGGAGAGTTAGTAAAGGAATAAAGAATAGAGAAATGAGTAATGTTAGTTTCATGCACATTCTCCAAAATAAATACACGTATCCATAATCTTCCATTTCCATTTGCTGTACTTGCAGCCAAAGGGACTGCTGGACTCCAAGAGTTCTTCTACTTTGTCTGGAGTTAGTATGTGGTCTCAGAGAAGCAATACAGCCCACCCATGCAGCAGGGCAAACTGGCGCGAAGGAGGTAAAAGTGATTTCATAGGAGCAGAAATGAACAAAGGAATCGGCAGAGGCTCGAGAAGTACAGGTACAAATCAGAGTCAAGTTCATGAATAAGATGGTGGAGATCTAAGACAGAGAATACCAAGGCAACAGCATAGCCCTTACGACACTAGTTGGTTTTCCAATACTGATCAGACTTCCAATAACAAAAGCCCCCCTTCTGCCTTTGCTACACCTATTACCTCAGGCACTTTTGTAAAGGGACTAAGCTCATTCTGAGAATTCAGTGAATCAGTCTATATAGAGAACTTAGAATACATAGTGCCTACATATATATTAAGTATACAAAAATTGCATCTCTTTGTTGCTGTTTATTATTCATCTCACTGACAGACACCCCCCTGTGAGCCAGACTTGCCCCAGATGCTTGGAATATGGAAGGTCTAGGAAGTCCTAGGGGCTTCCCTGGTAGCTCAGCTGGCAAAGAATCTGCCTGCAATACAGGAGACTCTGGTTTGATCCCTGGGTTGGGAAGATTCTCTGGAGGAGGGCATGGCAACCCGCTCCAGTATTCTTGCCTGGGGAATCCCCATGGACAGAGGAGCCTGGAGGGCTACAGTCCATGGGATGGCAAAGAGTCGGACGTGACTGAGTGACTAGGCACAGCACAGGATGTCCCTAGAGGAGGAGCTCTGCAAGCCTAGTCCCCTGTAGGTTATCTGTGCAAACTTGGCTTGCTGCTGCTGCTGCTGCTAAGTCGCTTCAGTCGTGTCTGACTCTGTGCAACCCCAGAGACGGCAGCCCACCAGGCTCCCCGTCCCTGGGAATCTCCAGGCAAGAACACTAGAGTGGGTTGCCATTTCCTTCTCCAATGCATGAAAGGAAGAGTGAAAGTGAAGTCGTTCAGTCGTGTCCGACTCTTAGCGACCCCATGGACTGCACACCAGGCTCCTCCGTCCTTGGGATTTTCTAGGCAAGAGTACTGGAGTGAGGTGCCATTGCCTTCTCCGAAACTTGGCTTAATCGTCCCTATTCTGTTAGTTCTATGTAGTATTTCTTGCTCTCATTGAATTCTTCTTATGTGTGTGTTTTTAAAACTACCACACGCTACCTTCAAAATTCCCTTGGATGTATCTGTCCATCTCTAAAACTAGATTCTAAACTCCTTGAGAGGAGGACTCCTGTCTGTTCCTCAGGACAGAGCTTAACACAAACAAGGCAATTATACATTAAAAAAAATCAATAAACAGTCTTTCTTGAAAAGTTTTTTGGACGTTAAACTTTCTAGACCTTTTTTCCCTTCTACTCCTCTTGTCTTGACCTCCCTTAGGGTCTCATCGTCCATGAGCCCTTCCAACAGTCCTGGGAGGAGGTGAAATTACTCCAGTTTCAAAGTGAAAATTGTGGCTCAGCACTGTGAAAACTGAACCATGTGGCAGGACTGAGATCCTAGTCTGGTTCATCTGCTACCAAAGCTCCGCCTCCACCCAGCGCAATGTATCTCCCCTCCAGGCAAATGTAAGATGAAAAAAAAAAAAAGAGAAAATCAGTGAGACGGGCCATAGGATACCAAGTATCACAGGATGTTACTCCTTAGGAAATGGATTTTTTTTTTTTTTTCTGGCTGTGCTGCGGCTTGTGAGATCTTAGTTCCCTGATCAGGAACTGAACCTGGGCCATAGCAATGAAAGTACCAAGTCCTAACCACTGGACTGCCAGGAACTTCCAGGAAATGAATTTTTAAAACAATAATGCCAGCCCTCACATGTAAAGTAATGTGAATCCCCTATTATATTTTGAGAATTCTTCCCCCCTTATGTGGAAAATATTTTTAAAGAGTTTCCCCCTCTTCAGTCATGGGGATAGTTATTCAGGAACTTATTGTGAAGAAAAGACCTACCCTGAAGAATTGAACAGGCATCAGTTTTTTTTAATTGCAATCAACCAATCAATCAAATCAAATTAAAAAATACAATATGGATTAAACCTTGTGCATTGAAACTTTTCCCCATTAAGCTTTTATTAAGCCATTAAAACATGCATATGTAGGAGTAACTGTACTTTCAAATGCTTTGTTTTCTTGAAGTCTACTGTAGAATGTCCTTTGAACATGCATCATGTATGAGTGGCAAGATGCCAAAGCAAAGCAGTGTCAAGGCTGAGGGCTTCATAAAGTCCCATTTGCTGGCATTTAGAGAAATGACATCCTCCATTTTCTACTGGGGCTTGTCAACTTAAAAAATGCACAAGGTGAGAGTTGAGAGTTGTTTTATTGGGGCAAAATGAAGACTGTAGCCTGGGAGACAGCATCTCAGATAGCTCTGAGAGACTGCTCCTAAAAGGTAGGAGAAGGTCTGTATATATGTGAGCTTGGTAAAGGGAGAGTACACGCAATTGAGGACATTTTTTTTTTCCAGAAGGTTTCTACTTGTCACAAGGAGCAGATGTCCCCATGAAGGATTTTAGTGCTTTTCTACATATGAGGAGATACAAGAATTGAGCTCATAAAATCAGCTCTTGAAAATATCTATCTAAAAACCTGCTTGGCCAGTTCACTGCCTTCCACCAATCCCTGCCCCAGCACAGATTGCCTCACTTTTGATCCCCACCAGGAACTCCTTTCAGGGAGTGCTGAAGGTCAGCAACAGCACATGATTTAATCCTTGTAGAGGTGTGTGCGTTCTTAGCTGCTCAGTCATGTTCCATTCTTTGCGACCTCATGGACTGCAACTCACCCAGCTCCTCTGTCCATGGGGGTTTTCCAGGTAAGAATACTGGAGTGGGTTGCCATGCCCTCCTCCAGGGGATCTTCCTAACTCAGGGATTGAACCCAGGTCTCCTGCATAGCAGGCCGAGTCTTTACCATCTGAGCCATCAGGGATGGCAAGTACCAACGGCAAGTGTAGCTGACAGGCTACTCTTTATTTCTGACTTGGACACATACACGTTGCATGCATTTAGGTTAAATCTGCCTCTACCATTAATGAAAATAAGAAAACCTCCTTACACCAAAGAGCCCTGGGGAGAACCACTCATTCTATCTGGCCTGGGCTACTTGGCTGGTGGAGAGAGTCCCCTCGGGTATGGACTTACCACTAAACTGTCTTCTGGTGATATTTCAAAAGCAAATACTTTAGGGAACTCGCCTTACTCTGGGGTACGGTATATGAAGTGAGACCAGCCTCTGGAAAAGCAATCTGGCCATCCAAAGTGTGTGTCAATAACTTGAAAACTGTTCACGTGCTTTGATCCAATAATCTTCCTTCTGGAATTTTATGCTTAGGAAAATTACATGAAATTGCCATTTTAATATCTCTAGGCGCTTTGAACCTAACATATTCTAAACTCTGGATTCTTTTATTTATTTTTAATTGAAGGATAATTGCTTTACAGAATTTTGCTGTTTTCTGTCAAACCTCAACATGAATCAGCTGTAGGTACACATATATCCCCTCCCTTTTGAACCTCCTCATCTCCCTCCACATCCCACCCCTCTAGGTTGATCCAGAGCCCGTTTGTAAACTCTGGATTCTTATCCCAATCAGTTTCTCCTCCATCTCCCTCGTCTCAGAAAATGACCACTCCTTTCTGCCCATTGCTCAGGCTCCAAACTGTAGAGGGCTTCTGCAATTCTCTTTCCTTCATATGCCATTTTAAACAGAGAATACTGTCTGCTCCATCTTTAAAATATATCAAGACTCCAATTGCTCCTCAGCATGTCAGCACCACCTTCTTGGCATAAGAGATCATCTTCTGTTTCTGAATTATGGCTATAGCTCCTGTTTGTTTTCCTTGTTTCCATACTGGCTCCAATACAGTCAGAACAAACTGCTAGACACGCACAGTCTGCCTGTCAGCTTTATGTCACTTCCCGGCTTCAAACGCTCCAAAGGTTTTTTTTCCTGTCACTCAGAATAAAATCCAAAGTGTTGGCCCACCTCTCATCTCTCTGATCTCTTCTCTCTCACTCTTTCTTTCCCTCACCCCTCTTCATTCTCAACAGTGTCTTTGCCATGGTCCAATCACATCAAATATAATACAGTTGCCTTTCAGGATTATTGCATTTATGATGTTCTCTTTCTAGGATAACCAGTGTGCCCAAAATGCACATAGATCCCTCATTTTTAGGATTCTGTTCAGAATTCACTGCATCAGAGCAGCTGAGCCTAGCATAAAATAGTGCCCAATATAAGTGAGCTCACCCTCCCACACTCCGTTGCCTTTCTCTTCATAGCACTTGTAGTGCCTGGCACTACCTACGACTTAAAATTTTTCTGTTCCTCCCACCCCAAAGTGTAAATTCTTTGACCCTCGTCTATTTGATTTCCTATTGGGTACCTAGCCTAGTGGTTCAAGTAGTGTTACTGGGGTAAAAAGGAGCACTGGGCTAAATCATCAGTACAGCAATCATCAGTATAAGGCTGGAGACCTTAAGACAACTTAAGACCATGCCCTCGAAATGGACTTTTTATTTTATCATGAATTGGATTTCTGCTTCTCTGAGATTGTGGCCAGTAGAAATCAAGATGTTAGAGATTATCATTGTTATTTTTTGAATCATGTAAGAGCAAGGTGCAGACAGAATGCCTCATCACTACTGAATATTTCAGTGTACATATTCCCCACATAAGGAACTTCTTCTACATAGCTACAAGATAAACATTCAAATCAGGTAATCAGCATTTATAAGACACTACCAACCAATCCACAGACCTCATTCCATTTTTGCCAACTGTTTGTTTTTCATGTCCAGTTCAGGGGCCAATCCTGAATTGTTCATTGCATTTAGTGGTCATATCTCTTAAGTCTCCTTCAGGATGTAACAGAAAGGATGTGGTGCTCTGCTCAGCACAACACATCAGGAGGCATGTGATGCGACTGGTTCCCTTCCTGCTGATGCTCGTTTGATCACCTGGCCAATTTTGGTGTCTTCCAGGGCTCTCTTCAATGAATTTACCATTTCCCTCCATGTAATCAATAGATACTTTTCAGAAGATATGTTAAGATCAGGCTGACATGCTGCTTCACATGAAACACCCAGTCACCAGCCTCAGCATAAACTGAGGACTCTGGCCACAATCAACCAACACAGGCAAATGATGACTTACTATGTCTACCAGTGTTTTTTGTTTGTTTTAGAGCATATAGCATGTGGGATCTTATTTCCCAATCAGGAATCAAACCCATGTCCCTTTCATTGGAAGCACAGAGTTTTAACCACTGAGCCATCAGGGAAGTCCCCTATCAACCTTATTTAGTTGAAATTCTTCATAAGGAAGATCTGTCCTTTATTTCCCACTTATTTATTTATTCCACTTATATGATTATTTATTCATTCATTTATATTAGCATAGATTCATGGATTTCTGTTTTACCCAATAGGTTGCAATCAGTTACTATCATTATTTATTTTGATACCCAGATTTGGCCAGCGGAAGCTTATGCATGTCCTTTCAGCATGTTTCCATCATGCTTTGAGCACTTCCTGTAATAGGCTCCTAGCTCACTTTGTACCTTCCCAGCCCAAGCACAGGAATCAGCCCTGGTTTCACTTAAGGGTGGATGGAACTCAGAAACCAAGACCTTCTGGGTACCTGATGTGTCCATTACTTCTAGCCTCTGAATGAGAATAGCTATGGTGTCTATGTGTGTGTGTGATGATTTCCCAGACATTTTGAATTAAATCCAACACCTTAGGCTTCTTTATGAAGCTGAGTAGGATCCTGTGAGGCCCACCTGGGTACAAACCCTTACTATGACCCCATTTCTTATTTAATAAATAGGTTTCATTCAGCCTCCATGATCTTCCCTGAGTCTCAAAGGGCAGATGCAAACAGTTCTTTATCAGGGAAGGGAGGACATGCAGAAACAAAGAAGTAGCAGTCAAGAAACAATAATGGAGCAACAGGGCAGGGTCCTGGCTCTTCTTCAAGGAATATATATAACAATATCTTTGAGTTCTTCTGCAGGAACTAAGGCCCCTACCCAGGGGGATGATGGCAACTTCAGGCTGAGCACAATATTCCTGGCACTCCACTGTGTTACTTCACCACCAACCAATCAGAAGGAATACTGCACACAGGGGAAGATAAATGAAGACTCTGACCCTTCCCCCAGTGATTCTCCCTTTAAAACCATTCAGGGTCCAGAAGAATTTTTGAAGTCAGTGTTTGGACACGAGCTCACCTTCTTCCCCAGAGAAGGCAATGGCACCCCACTCCAGTACTCTTGCCTGGAAAATCCCATGGACAGAGGAGCCTGGTAGGCTCAGTCCATGGGTTTGCTAAGAGTCAGACATGACTGTGCGACTTCACTTTCACTTTTCACTTTCATGCATTGGTGAAGGAAATGGCAACCCACTCCAGTGTTCTTGCCTGGAGAATCCCAGGGACGGGGGAGCCTGGTGCGCTGCCATCTCTGGGGTCGCACAGAGTCGGATATGACTAAAGCGACTTAGCAGCAGCAGCAGCCACCTTCTTCCCAGGTTGTTGGCCTCTTGAATAAACCAACCTTTCCTTTTCAACCAACTTGTCTCTCAGCTATTGCCTTTCCAGGGGTAAGCAGTCAAACCCGAGCTGGGTAACATTTATAGCTTTCTTTCATTCCATATTCATAAATTCTTTCTTCAGTACTAAGAAACCTGGCTCCCATTATATTTAATATTTTACATATTTGCCCAATAGCCCTATAATTAATCAGTCTCCCAGCCAGGAAGCTACCTCCTTCATCCTGCCACCTCCTCAGCCTCTGACTTATCCTCTAAGGGAGAGAAGAACCGGGCAGTCATGCACTCTTAATATACAGATTCACCAAGTTTTGTGGTTGGAGAAAAAATGCTGAGTCAGAGAAATATGGAGAACCACTCTGGTTTGTGAGGCCTCTATACAAAACCCTCGCTGGGATTTTTGGGCAATAGACTCAGATCTCTGGTGGTTCAGGAACCAGCTGCCAGGCAGTCTTCACTTTTGCCATCTTGGCATTAGGTGCTATAAAAAGCACTGTCCCAGTTGCCTAGAAGCCTATTTTCTGAGACGAATAAGTTAGGGAAACACACAAACCCCGCACATCCAATACCACAGAGACACATTCTTCTAAGTAGTTCTTCTCCGGCCTGCTTCTAATTTGGGTATAGCTGGGATTCTTTGGTCTCCCCTAACAGCCACCAGCTGTTCCTACCACTGCTGGAAAAAGAACAGCCCGTGCTGATGGGTAGCCATTAACAGATCTGGCAAACATGCTAATGTCTGGGGTGGGAGGGGGGGAAAAGGTGGACTTTTGTTTTCATCATCAATTGGATCCTGAGTTCTCGGAAAGAGTGCCAGCTGGGAAGCTCAATGTGGGTGATTAAGAACCATCACACAAATTATTTTTGAGACTTGACAGGTTTCTCAAGCCAGGGAAACTGTGGGTGTGAAAAGTTAACCACTCAAACATTTACTTGGTAAGGAATTGTGCTGTATCGAAGTTTTAAGAGCACAACTCCAGAGTGGCTTACTCTCTGCTAACTAGTTACATCTCTGTGCACAGCTGGGCAATACTCTGGAAACAATCCCCCCAAACCAACGTACCTTGCCTACTGATGCTGTAAGTATTCTGTAGGGGGTATTTAAATACCTCCTACTCCGCCTCCGCCCCCGTGTGACACGAATGTACGTTCAAATTTGATTGTTCAAATTTGATTATCGCCGCCCTAGACACTCGAGGCATGGTGTTGGAAGGACCTGGCTACCAACTAAAGTTACCCGTTGGCCCTAGGATGGGTAATTAGGGAGTTCGCTGCAGTTCCTTCTGCAAACTGAAAAGTTTATCACCCACACACACGTCTCTACATTTAAGATGCAGGAAGTTGTTCCTGTCCTCCTAGGTCTAGGGGTCGCTTCCTCCTTTCGCCTCCACCTGGACCAAGTCGCAGGCTAGGTGGAATTTGAGACCCGGCAGGGGTCGCTGCTGCCCATAAAGAGAGAACCGGGGAAGCGTGGCAAGAGAAGCCTAGAATCTTTGACATCACACTAAGCTCCTCCTTGCACGCACACAGTAGACACACACACAAACATATACAGACACACGCACACACACACACACAC